>VUJU01000798.1:4658-80969 GCA_009835225.1 Aphis craccivora
CATTGGTTAAAATTATTTTTTTCCTCTCCCCATGGTTCGAATACCAGATCAATATTTTCTCGGCACTACATTCAGCCTTAGCATAATACCAAATCAGAGATCAAAATCCTCTCTCACTGTTCATAAAATACTGTAGTCACATAAGGATGACAATATTTATACAGAAGCAGAGGAATTAGGAAAATCGTAATTATTAATGATACGTAAACCTCCCCTTTGAATAAATGTATCCCCTAAACGGAACTTAATAATGTTTTACTATGTCTACCTACATTAAATAAGTAGCAAAAGAGAAACAACTTGGCTTTTTATTTTATATTTAATTAAACTCGATATTGTATAATATTAATTAATCATAAAAACATAAAAGTGTATAAATTGTTGTGATACAAATACATTTAACCGAAATTTGTTCATTAAAAAAAAAAAAACAATAATGCATACCTATATGATAAAATATATAGATAAAATAGAAATATATATAATATATGTTCTATAGTTTTTTTTTTTTTGAGACTTTAAATCAATAAAAATGAAATACAACATTTTTATTTTTTATTTGATATGTAATTTATTTCTTTACTCTTAAAAATATAGTTAGAATGTATTAAGGTATAATTTAAATTTAATTCAACTGATATAACTATATTACTTCTTGTAAAAATAAAAATACTAGATTATTTTCTCATTTTACTTAATGCAAAATTATTTTAATAATAAATGATATTATTATCTATAATATATTAATATATAATAATGTATATTATGTACCAAGTGTATTTTATTTTATTAAATATTTTACAGGCATGAAAACAATTATGTAGTAAATATGTACATCTTAAAGAGTATTAGTAATAACATATAAATTTAATTATATAATTAAATACTATACATACTTGAGTTATTAATACAGAAATAATTCAGAACGAGCTATTATACCTACCATTACATTAATATTTTTAGATTTAAATTGTAAATAAAGATCCCAAATAATAAATGAAAGTTAAACTGTATAAAAATATAATACATACATTTTTCTTGTATTATTAGTCAACATTGTTATTATTCAAAAAATTTGAATAATCACTAAGTTGGTAAATAAAACTATAGAAAAATGCAACAACATCGTTTAAATTTTTAGAAAATTACCATTTATATATTATATATATATATATATATATATATAGTAAAAATATTAAACGTATTTCCAAGGAAAATAAACATAATGGTAACAAAATAAAAACAAAATCCATAATATGACTTGAAAAATAAATAAAAAATGCGACTATATTATTTAATAATACTTTACGATTTTCCATGGAATCATAAAAATAAACAAGTACAAATATAGATCACTACAATATGATATTGGTACTAGACAATCACAATGAAAAAGTATTAAAATAATACTTAAGAATCAAATCTTACCGCTAGAGATCCCATGAATTTTTCCTAGAAAATCTGCTAGGCATAACATCAGCTTTATTGAGTAATTTATAATGTTATTACTTTTGAAGCACCACTATAAATCTACGAATTGGGTTGATATTTATTATAAATGAACCAAATATTTACAAACCTTGGGTGGAAATGACCCAAATAACCTAATCAATGTGGTTTTCCTCTAAAGTTTATAAAAATAATTATCAATTAACAAATTTGGCACTTATTAAAATCAAATCAAAATTATTTAAAGTTATTAAAAATTACTAAATATTTAAAAAATATATATTTTTTAATTTATTATTATATAACATATTGAGGCCAAATATATAAAAGTATATACTTATCAATACAAAACTTGAACGTTTCAAAGAGCTTAATCTGAAGACAAAACTATTTACATAAACCTAGAGGGGTGTTCATTGCAGCAGGACGCATCGTACAATGAACTGAATGGTTACGGGCGGTTATGGAATTGCAAATTGAGCGTTTTTCAGTGATTTCGATTCATTTTAAATGTATATTTTATTATCTGCAAAATACTATTTTTGAACACTTCGTCTACAATAACCCTCGAGTTATAATATATAATAAAATATTTTTATGATCTATTTTAAGTTTTAAGTTGGAATTTTTATTTCATGAACTAATGGATTGAATAATAGAAAAATATTAGTAACAATAACAAATTATTTTTTATAGATATTTCCCTGTATCTAGTATTTCTGTATACTGCGTATACCTACTAAATATTTTTTAAAAGCCCCCTCTTTCAAGTAACATATATTTAGTATATATATATGTGTCTCTAGTTCTTATACATATATAAGCTGCACGAAACCTTGGATGCTAGTACCTAAAAAAGTGTTTTACGAACAAAAAACCATAATATATAAATGTAGTAGAACCAATAATACAGCCTCCTAAGTCCCACGCATCGTTCAGAATCTAAAAGGAAAAATGCCATTAAAGAACGTTATATGAACCGTAGGTTGAAATAAAGACCGTGGATATTAAAAAGGAATTTCAGTCATTGTCTGATAGTTTGGCAAACAACATTTTAAACTAAATTAATATTTGTTTGTCCTTTAAAGGTTAAAATAATACATCGTAACTTTGGGTTATTAATAATAAAATATATATTCAACTCAATTATTCATTGAAATCTTCAATTATATACATATTATACTATAATTTGTGTATTTTACTTTATTAAATAATTTAGTAATATTGTTTAATTGTCCATGTATTATCGACAAGTAGGTATAATAATATTATATCATACAGTTAATATTTAATCGATTGATTAATTTATATTTTTAATTAATCCACTACTGATTTATTTGACGTTAGGTACAAATAAAATTATTGAAACTTAAAATTTAATTTAACAAACCCAATACAACATATTTTCCTTAAATCTAGGAGAAATATATCATATTATGATTTAGTTTACAAATATTCCCTTAAATTTTTTACCATCTAGTTATTATATATTATATACAATTTGATGCATTTTAAAATATTTTTTCAAACAAAATAGTGTTATTTTGTACTAATTATAGTAAAGTTGTAATAAATCATTCTTGGTGATTTGACAAAATAGTTTTTTCTCTGTCAGAACTTTATTTTCCCCCTACATTTTGGGAATTTTTCACTGTGATTAGTTATTTACTCATTTACTCAACAACGATTATATAGAACATAGGTATATAATATAAAATACATATTATATCACTCACATGTTTATTAGATTTATACCTACTAGGTAGATAATGTATAAACAATGTTAAAACCATAGTATAACAAAAAGTTTCATACTAAAAAGTAATCGTTTTCCTATATGTATAACTTTAATATTATATTTATAAAATTATATAAAGTATACATTTTATTTTCCTCGCAGTATATTTGGTAAATCTTAAATCTGAAGTGTTCCACTAAACCATAACGACAATTTGCGTTATTACCACAAAATAGCCCTTTAAAATACTACAACCGAAGTCCATTTCACTTTTATGGTAATCTATCCAAAGTTTAAACAAGTTAAACTTAAGTTGATTACAGTGCATACAGATGTACAATGTACATATATTGTAAACCTAACCATTTTCACCATCAAAATGTTCTTAATAATGGGTAGAGTGCTATAAAACCAATTTTTGTTTCTATTGTGAATAAGCCCTTGAAGCTTAAAGTCGAATGTTAAGTTCAAAAATTTGAAAATAGCTAATGCGAAAAAGTACATAATATAATTATTTGAAGATTTTTTTCTTAAATAAAAATATATTACTGAATTTAAACTTTAAATTTAAGAAGTAATACTTACTCAAAAACCTTAGGCACCCCTTCTCATAAATATTTTGTTTTCAACTTTACTTATATATCATATTATAATAAAATAGAATACCTATGTGTTATCCATTCACGTCATTAACATTATATAAATAATAATTATGTTGTTTAGATGACACAACTGATAAACATATAAGCGTGGGTACATACATTTATTTATCTAACTTGATCGTTATTTCATAAAAAATAAAAGTTTTGAAATAATCATACCACTTTTTTTTTTTTGGTTGAAGTTTTTTAGAACTTTGACCCAAATCGATGTTATCTACGGTTTATTTTCGATACCTTTCATAATATTATGAATAATAAGTATAGCAACTTATTTATTTCCACTAAAAAATATACATATCATACACTTCATAAATTTTCAAAAATACTAGACATAGATGAGTAAATTTAATCTGTTATCAAAAAATTAATTATAATTTTAACGTATTCACATAAGTGTAAAAAATTAATGAAACTTATCATTATTTTATGTTAACGGTAAAAGTTGATAAACAATGATGGATGTAGGTACAAGTTTTTTATTGGACACATAAATTGTATTTATCACAAAATTCACAACTATTTATAGCATCTTCCATTCTATGTTATCAATAAGTAACTTACTACCTAGCTATATATAACTACAGGCTGTGTCATAACTAACATGCGTGTGTAGAAAGTTTGGAATTTCTAAAGTTACTATGGTGAGGGATTTCATATTCCAAATGTACTCCACAAAAGTATGCAATGATCGAAGATAACAATTATATTATTCATACAGATGAAATTTAATAAATTTCTATCTTCTCATAAATAATTTATATAATATATATATATTAAAATTTTAAATTAATTTTCAACCATTTCTTGTGGTTGCAGCGTGTGATTCCCGATCTAGATTAGTGTTTTCGAACTTTCTGTTCTATTGACACTATCGTCATGCCACAGACCTTTTTTTAATACAATTTCAAATACAGTTTAATAAAAAGGCATTAATGTTTCATAATATTTTTTTATGCGTTAATTTCACAAAACTGCGAAATCCAATATTTCTGTGAAGAAAAATTAATATTAACAATCCGTGTGTTTCCATAGCTACCATGTTTGTTCAACCACGAAAAATATATTAACGTATAAGTGATGATAAGTGGCATTTCTTAAAAAAAAAAAATTGTCTACATTTTGTTGTTAAATATAAGCTACCTGACACGGCAATCCATGTTGTACAGACTTAGGAGGATATTTCCTTTTCTCTTTGAAATTGTGTATTTTCTCATTTACTGAACGTAAGCTGTCATAACATTTCACCAAAAAATCGTCATTCCCAAGATTATTTGAAATAAAACGTACTTAAATCATGCTCCATTATATTTACAACGATGAATGTAATTCTATCACATCACATAATGACATCAGTAAACAATGACAATCATTAGAGTGATATAATGTATATATATGTATATCAAATTTAACAGTTTAACAGACGTACACTATTTCACAAACAATAAATTATCAATATAGGTACGAAAAATATATCCAAACGATATAATGTACTACACAGTACACACAGCTACAATGATCGAAACAACCATCAAAATTCGTTAAAAATGAATAATCACAATGATTTAAGATTGTACTATCTACATCTAATTGCATAATGACTAATATTACAAAATTATGATTGTCATTACTACAGATATCCTTTTTAAATCTAACCTTCAACTATACGTTCTGTAATCATAATTTATACTGTGAATGGAAACTTTGAAACATCGGTTTATGATGAAAACACTGTCGATACCTCAGTAATTAATAATATTAACTCTTTGTCACGTTTCTTGAAAACGATATTTACCTATACATTATAAACATTGATAACGATGAATTTGTATTTTATTTTATTTTTTAGAACATTTAATATTTTAAATATTTCTTGTCTAATTCATCATTATATTAAATATTTTATAATTTATTATTATGTAAATAAGTAATAACAATTCTTAAATCTCGAAGTGGCACCAAGTCACTATTATTCATGTATGCAAATATATCATTGATTATTTTATAAGTTGTAAAAATAAATAATATTTTTTACTTATATATTTTACCCTTAATAAAATACTTTTTACATTGTTTAAATTATTTTACGGAATTGTAATTACAAATTGTTGTGTGGTCACGACCTAACGCATCAATGTAAAATACAATTAATCAGGTAAGCAATTATAATAATATATCAGGTATATAATACGATAATAGTATTTATTAAGATTATAAATATCTTATATATTTAACTAAACATAATGGTATTGACATTATAAATGGTAGGTACTAAGGCAGGTATAAAAAGTAAACATATTACTGAAAACTTGATTACATCATATAAATATAGTCAATAAAAGAATAATCATAATAATATTATTATTAAACTGTATACCTAGTTTAATAAAAAAATAACACTGTACTGATGAATAATAATAATAATAATAATAATAGTCAATTTTTGAAAAAATAGTAACTTGCTATAATGATAATTTAGTTAGAATTAATAAAAAAAATAGAACTGAATACCTATTTTTAAAAATAATTTCATAATTTACCTTTAAAAGAATTCACAATTTTTATCAAAAGAAGTATTATAATATTATAATATAAGACATTTTTAAAGCATAATTTTACAGTCGACTTACTTATTGTACTTATCGTTAAATATAATACTATCTTAAGTATAAACCATATGGAGCCTCGGGATGTGCGTATGATATGCTTTTAAACAAACAAGAAACTAGTGATGGGTCGTTCAATGAATATAGTGATGAAGAGCTACATTTTACTAACATATTTTAATATTCTCCTAAATATTATTGACGACACTTCATTCAACCACATTTGAATTCAGTCTGTTCTTGACGTAAGTGCTTTAATAATTTTAGATGGGTATGTTGTGGATTTTTAGGCAGGTATTAAACATCAAATTTTTAGAGCAGTAAAATACAATCAATTAAAATTCATTGAAAATATTAAAAATATAACATAAACTTATTTTTAATATGAATTATAATGTTATTATACTGTGTGATAAATTTAATTTGAATAAATTGTGTTTACATATAGCTACGTCATTGAAATATATTATGTCTAGAAACATATAATTCTATAGTATTTAGCTTTGCGAGTTTATATGAAACAATTTATTATGTTATCCTATAAAATAATAATAAATAATAAAGTAATGAATCCATCAATAGAAACAGTTAAAAATTAATTAGGGTTAATTTTAGGTACACTAAACTTCGTTTAATCATAATAACTAACTTTTTTTTATTGCAAAGTGTCGTTAGAAATATTATAAATTATTAAACATTGACTACAATAAAATTAGTTTAAATGTCACGTATATAAACTTAAATTTATTTTCATAAAATTTGCATTTATATTAAGCGTTCAAACATTAATAATTCTATATAAAATCTTTTAATCATTAAAAAAAACTTCCTATCGTATGCGAATTTAATTAACCACAAAAGTGCTATTCATTGTCGATTTAACGACGTTGTTTATGAAAAGTTTCAAAAATGATATTACCATTAGTTAAAAACTTATAAAATTACTAATTTATTCTTTGATATCTTGTGGTATAAGCCTAATATTAAATTAATATACTTTGTTTCGTTTTCGTTTTTAACTTTACAACTTTACCAATATGGAAGACAAAACTGATTTTTAAAATCTATTAGTGAGTTAAAAAGTTCAAACTCAAAAATTATTACCAATATGAATAAATACTCTGAAAAAATTATGCAGTTAAGTAAAAAAAAAAAATATATGCTCTGGAGTCTTCTATTTCAACTATAAAAGAAAAGAACAATATTATGAAAGAAAAAACTTAATGGTAGAACCTTACATTTGGAAATCAAAATGTTGTCTTCTGAAGTAGATGTGATTCAAGAATTGAATGGTAAACAATCAAGGTTATGTAATATTATTTTATTCAATTAGACTGGTTCTAACGAAAAAGAATGATGAAATAAGTTTAAAAAACATATTAAATATAATTAATATCAAAAATCTTTAATTTAATCGTTTGGGTAAGCCTGGTAGTCTTAATATCGATAAGCCGCGACCAACAATTGAACTACCTAATTAAGTTGATATATTCAATCACCCATTTCTTCAAAAACAATTACAATCCTAGTCAGGGGTGGATCCAAAGGGGGGGCTAAGGGGCTTTACCCCCCCCCTTTGGACGTGTATGTAAATATGTATTTATATATTATATATTATAATAATATATTACTCTTTTCGAGCAACAACGATAAATGTTCGATGTAGGCGGATATCATTGATACTGACATGAAAATATGATATATGAAATGTCAACAAACATAAAATAGGCGTGTTTTCGCGCTTAACCAAATTTAACCTGGTCGCTACTTGTTATATTTTGGTTTTAGGTAACTGATAATTTGTAACCATCAAAATGAAATGTTTGTAAGCAAAGCGATCAACTGTTTGAACGTCGTATACGGTTATCACTTATCACCCGGTATATTTGTTGTTGTTTTGCAGGCGCGATACAAACATAATAATATATGCGATATAAAACAATGTTTTGTACTATTATTTATATAATTTTCTTTTAGAAGAACTATAGAACTCCTAGTCATTTTGGAATGGTATTAAACTTTCGTTGGATTGCAGTAAGAAGTAACGAGAACGCATGGTCATTCCATGAAAGAACTACAACAGAGTAAGAACAAAGAAGAAAACAATATTATTATCAAATACGTAAAATGTATTACTAAAATAATAAATATATCAAAAAACTAATTTAATCTTCACAAATTAATATGTAGGTATAATCAAAACACACGTAAAAATTAAAATAACGTAAAAAACAAAATTAACCAACTAAAAACTAAAATCCCACATTGTATATACAATATTATTAACTTTATTAAAACCTGGTTAACATCCAATATCAAAACATCGGAATTAGGTTTAAAAGGTTAGGTATTTAAAACCAAATTTAAACCCATTATAGTATTGATAGATAATAATCTACATCCTCCAAATGATATTAGCTTCGTATATAATAATATTGATACATTAGCTAGGTTCCATTCCAAAAGTATGTTTGTAATTGGAATTTAGAAGATTATAAATCGATTTTAAATTGTCTAGGTAAAATTTTATTTTTTTTAATTATTTCAGAAAAATAATATTTACAACTGTAGCCTTGACTTTACCTACCCATATTTGTTATGATTTATATTTATTCATACCCCTAATAACAATATTTAAATCTTATAATCAGATTTAGTTATTGTAAGTAAAGAATTAATAAAACTTATAAAACAAAAGAAAATTACTCATTCTAGTTCTAAAACGTTAAATAATCTCGACCACTATAAAAAATAAAAATAAATGTTTATTGTGCTTGGTAAATGTAAACACTTAAGACAACGTGATTATATAAATTATATAAAATAAAAAAATAAACTATTATCTGTTAAAAATAATTCAAAATATATCTAGATATTTTTTAATGATACAAAAAATAATAATCAATTACCTAATATTGTGTGTTATTTTGGAGAAAAATCCGATAAAGGAACCAACATTGTAAATTTATTTGATCACGACTTTTCTAGTATCTATAACCCAATAATCTATTTAACAGCAACGATTAAAGGCAATAAAAATATGAGTGACTCAATTAACTCTATTGAAATAAAACTAGATGTTTTTTAACGAGTTATATGAAATATTAATCTAATTGCTTCAAATGGAATTTCAGAAATATTTCTTAAGGAATATGATTTTATTTTAACACCAATTATTACATCACAATTTAACATAACTTTTTGTCTTAGATATTATACTGATAACGAGAAACTTTCTTATGTAATAAAAAATCTTACTATAATTAATTATAATTTAAATGACTTATCAATAAATAGAGTTAATATAGTCAATAAACTTGGTATTCATTTTGACTTAAAATTATAATTTATTAACCATATTAACTTCACGAGAAAAAAAGCTTTTCAGAAATTAGTTTATTAAAAAGGAAATGTAAAGTCTTTCCATATAAGACTTTTCTTAAATTATTATATTGCAATTAATGATTAATAATATATATCTCATATCGGTATCAAAATCTTCATGTCAATTACATACATTATATCAAATTAAAAATAATTTCTTTAGGTTTCTATCATTTAATACCATATTCAAAAATGTCCAAACTCAGATTATACAGATGTTAAAGGATTTTTTAATCAGCCAAAACTTAAAGTTGTACATAATACAAATGAATTTACTATTTAAATTATTAAACAAAATAATCGACTTTCCTTAATTTTTAAAATGTAATCATTTAAAAATAAATACAATAGGATCACGTGATAAATCTATGTTCTATTTGAAAAACACTTAAAAAATTACATTTAAAATTATCCATAGAATGTCTTTATGTTCCAAGATTACAGCATATAAGAGATCTGGATTAATTCTTCAATTTATCTCTAAACAAATTTTCATTATAATTATAATGAATTCAAATTATTATTATAGTATTGAATGTTCATTATAATATCATTTATTTATACATTAGGCCTTTTTAGCTATATAGTATATACTTAAGATAACAAACAGGGTTAGTATGTATTATCATTCAAAAAAACGTGTTTATAAAAAAAATAAATAAAACTTAATTTTAAAATCAATACATTACTCAGAAAAACAGAAAAATTGTTTTATAAAACAATGTGGTATTTTTTTTTTCAAATATAGATTAATACTTCAAATATTTATAATTATTAGGAAACAGTATAACGGCCAATAAATGTATAATATTATATTTTCTAAGAAGTCGATTAATAACATTCTTCGTTAGTCATGTGTAAATAATATACAACAATGGCAAGAATAGCTATTTTATAAAGCGATCGCTTCATGTATAAGTGGTAATGGGTATTTTAATGATAACAGTATCGTTTATAGTTTACCAATAATGATTTTACTTTTATGAATCAGGAATGTATGAGTTTAGCTCTCCAGATTAATATGGAAACAATTAGTGGGAGTGTACTTTTTTACAGTTGTTTCATCAAAAAAAAATTCACAATACCACTGGCCGTATATTTAGTGTAAAACATTAAAATTGTCATGTGACTGGAAATTCGTATACAATAATATATTATCAGTAATTAAAAATTTTATTAATAATTGTGATTGTTAAAAAGTATAATGTAATATTATAAAAAAAAAAAAATCAAATAAATAATTTTATTAAATATAGTTTTGATAATTGCTCAGTTAGCTATATTATAAAACATAATACTTTATTCGTAAACATTGCAATGTTAGTAAATGTCTAGTAGATGTAGGTACTAGCTAGGTATACTAGGTGATACTTTGAACATTTAACTCTCATTATCTCAAAAAAGTAGGTATTAATCTTATAAAAATATTTTTTTTTTTATAAATAATTTAGAATCATTACAAAATAACATAATATATATGATTCAAATTATTTTAGTTTCTGAACGGAGTGAAAAATGTATTGATTTTACAATGACATGTGTTTTTTTTTTTTTGGTACGTGTAAACCATAACTTGTTAAAATAATGCTTCAATTGAAAACTTTAGTGGTGGTTTTCAGTGGAAAATTGAATATCCTTGGTGCATTATAGAAGTCAAAAGTAAGAAATTACCAATAGTTTTCAAAAAATCGTGAAAAATCACAAAAAAGTCATGGAATAAAGGGAAATTTACACAAAACTAGTTTTCAACAAAATCGATTTTTTTTTTTTATGTAGTTGTAACTCAAAAACTAATCACTGTAAATATTAGAAATGTTCACCAAATATTTATATTAATGTTATATACACACAGTTAAGTTTTTAAAACATTATAGCATTTTTTGAGTAATTTATTATAGACAGCTAAAATATTCGAGTTTTCTGTTTTTTTAAAATGTCAATAAAAAAAAAATTGGATGCCTCAAAAAACTTTAAAATGTATGTATTAGAGAGTTCCTCGTGAGTTAGTCTTATTATAGGTAGTCTAAATTATAAGAATACATAGACACATTTTTTTGTATTGGCTTTTGAAGTTCAAATATTGATAAAATTCATCAAAATCATAAATATTTGTGAATAATTTTGAAGTCAAAAATTTATAAAAAAAAATGTTTTTTAACTAAATAAGAATTGAAAATTTAATATAAGATCATCCATGAGTTTGGCTTACTATAATATTATAGAAGAAGTTGAGCGTTGGCTTATTAAAAAAATTGTATCTAAAGTTTAAATTTTTACAAAATCGAATATTATCATGTGTAAAATAACGATTAAAAAATTGTAGATTTGTGTTAAAGTTAGAAATTACTAGTCGTAAAAACTTAAAACATTCATTAGTTGTTTAAATTGATATTCTCTTTATTTGATTTAATTTTGAGGTACTCAGGTCATTAAAACATAAAGTACCTTTTTTAACACCCAATAAAAAATGTATATTCTAGATTGACAAATAATCTCCGTTTAGAATCGTTCTCCGTATACAATGATAATTAAATTATAGGTATTTATATTATATATATATATTATATATTGATATATGCATTCAAATTGTACACACCCATTATAGTGACCTACTTTCAATATCTAATATACAGCATTTAGCGTACCCACTTTACAACCCATTTTTAAATTTTTATAAATTTGTATTTACTTTTTTTGTATGACAGTATAAATTTTGAATTGAATGTATAAAGTTTTGATGAATGAGTAGTGGACCAACATTTTTCGGGTTTCTTCATTACTGTTTTACTCCTCTTTCCCAAACTTTAAATACTTATAATTTTACTACCTAGTTAAATGAAATCCTAATTGTAAACAACGATATTTACTAAAAAATATATTGCTTTCATAAAAATATAATAAAAAAAATAAACTTAAATAATAATAATAATAAATAGTGAAAAGTAGATACCTATTATATTAAATTATATATATTTTTAGTTTTGTTTAATAATAATATGTTAACCTAAAATTATGTCAAAAATATAATTCAATGCGCTAATCAGTTAATACATTTAAATTTTTTACTTATAAAAGAATCACTCTGTACACTCTGTATAATATATGAAGCAAATTATTAAATTGGGTGTGTACAGAAACGTTATATATTAAACTTAAAGTGGTCCCAATTCGACAAAAACACACATTTATGTGTTTTAACTTTTGATGTATAAGCTACCAATTATTATGAATTATTTTAGAAACACGAATATAAAAACAAAATAATTGTTTGGCACATGCAACTCCTTTACTTTACGAAATTGAAATTCCCATTATTCCGATGGTTTGTGCATCAACGTACGACCCATATGAAACAGTTGTACACGTTTTATTAATTATTATTAATATATGAATATATATGTATATATATATATATTTGAAATTCTCTAATCTAATTGTGGGAGTAGAAGGGAACTTTATAGCCTTCAGCTAAGTCCCAATAATGTTACTTGTTTGCTAAGATTTATTTATATATATATTATTTAGGAAGAAAATTATATTTTGTTTTCTACCGAACCTTACATTGTATTATTGTTATTTCATTTGCACATAATATAAACACTTCTTATAACATAAAAGAAAATTACCTTTGTTAGTTACTTTGAAATAATATTGTAAACCATCCAACTGAGACTTAAAAAAATGTTTGTTTCCATAAAAATCGGTATTACAGAAATTAATTACATACAATTTTCATAAATTTTAAAGTTAATAAATGCTAATGAAATTACATTTAATTATTTATACTAGGTATGACCTATTTAATATGTTAATTAGATAACCTTATATAAAGTTTATTAAAAACCATAAATTTATTTATTTATTATAATAGTTTAATTTAAATATTATATCCATCTTTTTTTTTAAGTAATCTGGTAATTTAGTATTACATTAATTGATAAGTTTTGTTTTCATATAAATATCTTAAAAATACATCAAATCATTATTTTATTATTTATAAGTTCATATATAAAATAAAAAAACACCAAGTATTTTCTAATGATGCGAAAAGAAAAACATTTCAAAGGTATCTTTAAAAAAAAAAAAAAACAAATTGACGGTACCTATACTACAACAACTATATACGGCCATAAAAATTAAATTAATAAAAGGCTAAAAATACAGTGTCTAAGTGTCCTAAACAGTCATCTGGCTTCATTTTCCTTGACGTACAGGTCCATTGTATTATTTTAGAAGTTTAAAAGCATTAATAATAAATCATCGCATTTGAAATATGATTCTATCTCAAGACAAAATTGTCACGTCGAGAAGGCTACGCTGACATGTCCTAGACTTAATACCTTAATAAATAAGAACCTATCAAGTAATCTTAGTGGATCAAGTATTTTTAGCCATTCATTCTAAATTGAAAAATCAATACCTATGTAGTTAGGAATCAAGACAGTCAAAGCCATTATTTTTTTTTCTATTATAAATATTATTTAGATTAGATAGTATACATTATAAATGTAATATTTTTATTTGTTATGTTTATTTTGTACTTAAATTATTTTAAATTAATATTTATAAATAATTCTAAATTAAATAACCGATATCCATTATTCTTCCTCCAAAAGAAAATATTACTATAAACAATAAAATAATTGTTTTATTTGTTAAAACTAATCTTCGTACTATAATTTTAATATTTATTATTATCAATTTAAATCACAATTTTCAGCGAAATTCACCTAAATTATATTATAAAATAGGTTTCAAGTGTAATTTAAAACAAGCTACAAATTCCCATATAATACGTCTTGTACGATTTTTTAGTTATTTGCCTAAATATTCAATCCCTGGAGCAAGATCTAATTTATAAATTATAAAATGGCTGTATAGCTGGCCTAACTTCTTAAACAACCTAACATCTCAGTCTTTCTCAACTTGCACGCAATTAATGAAACTATTAATTTATTTAAAAATCTCAAATTACTAATGATTATGCTAATAACATAATTTTTCTTTTATGTTCTATTTATTTTCATTTATTTAAAAACCATGAATCTACTTATATAGTTTTACATATTAACATATAATTGTATATATCTATAATATCATACATTTTTATTTGTAAATTAATTATTTGAACCACTGTTGAATATACATATATATTTAATATTATATATCATCAAGAATGTTACGTATACCTATACAATATATACTTATATTGTATGTAGCTAGATCCAAATCAGCATTATATTATACTAGGTAATACCTATTTAGGTATTCATAAGATTTCAAATGTTATTTTCATATTTTAAATTCTTCCTCGTACTAATCATCAATCCTTTTTCTTTTCTGACTTAAGTTTTTCTATATTTTTATCGTATAGGATTTCTGCTAAAGATAGTCTTTTTTTATGTACCTCCTAATACAACGATCTTCCAATACCAATTATAAACAAAATATTCTACATTTACGGAATAACATTTGATTTCTTATTAAACAGAATAATTTTAACTACCTAGTAAATGGTCTACCTGAGTTCAAAGCCTAAGTTTTTTTTTTTTTTTAATTTTCCAAATTTTATGGTCATTGGCCAGTCTTTTGATTTATTACCATTTGTCAGCCATCAAAGAAGCTATAATGTTTATTCAGCATCCTTATTTGCCCATTCAATTTATCATTGATTATAGCTGTGACGACTGACGAAGTTTAACATTGACAATTGTAATGTAACCCTATATTTTGTTTAAATTTTTAACTATTAAATTTACAAGCCCGTGATTCCTAATGGAGTACAGTAGAAGTACCCAATATTATATGTATAAATATCTATCAGATTTAAATCCTCAAATTAAAAACGAAATATAGAATTGATCTTTTCATAATTCCTATTTTTGGTTTCTATTGTTTTATTTGATAATTATTGCTTAAGCCTAAATATGATTATAACAGCTTCCATTGTCATGTTAAAATATTTTCTTTTTAACACAGCTATTACCTAACTTATTAATTCTGCAATCATGCTTGTCTAAATATGTATCATGTGAATAACTTTAAGCAACTCGTTTAATGTGACTTAATATACAACAACTGAGGAACTTTCAACTATAAGTTTAATTTTTTTTCCATCTATTGTCAACATTATATTTATGCATAAACCTTATTATTCGTTATTATTTTTTTATGTTATAATTTTTACCTCTTTTACTTTTTGAAATCGTATTGTTAAACTCTTTAGAACTAAAATAAATTAATATATTGTCACGTCTCTTAGTATTGCATATAAATTATAATTTTGTCCATTCATTTTTTTTTTTATACTCCATACTTAAATACTATAAAGTATAATTAATTCTAATTACAACGCTATAATTAAATACTTTAATTTAAGCAGTTCACAAATAACACAACGTACCTATAGAAATTAATTATAAAATATTATGTACCCATCGTACACACAACCTCTCGCCAGAATATAAAAGAAAATAACAAATTATGAAACATTGTATATTATTACTTTCACGGTCGTCACTATTCGGGTTTTCGTTCATCTATCTACTTTTATATATATTTAACAAACTAAGCTTTGAAGCATATTTGAGTATCACTGAATATTCTTATTTATCGTCTTTTATATCGACATAAATTAATTGAAAATCATTTTCCAATTAAACTGTTAATTGACATCAAAAACCAGGGAATTTCTACATTTACCAATTTTTAAGTATCTAACGGTCACATCATTATCCGTGACATATACATAATATATTAGTTTAAAGTTACTTAAGTTCTTTATACCATACTATGTGAAATAGTTGTATTGCATGAAAGTCTATTTGTTTAAAATCAAATATATTATTATAACTAGAGGAAGAAGTAAATGTAATATTTTAGGAGAAATACACAGAAATCACATTTGGAACCATAAATACCTACCTATTTATAGTATATTACGTGATTTATTTTTATATACATAAATATCTATTTATTTTATATATACGATAGTATATTAGTATATATTATATGTAGATTTTAAAAATATTTGTTTTTAATTCGATGATTTTTTTATATATTTTTTATTTTTTTAGAATAAAAAATACTTAGGATGTATAAAGTACATTCTGGCAAAAAATCAAATCATAACTTAAATTAAACCATTCAGAATATTTGAACCTTAACTTTTTAAGTTCAGATCCGTTTATCTAAAAGAAAGTTATTTCCTGGAACCATTTGGATAACTCTAATGATTATTATTATATTGAATGCGACGATATCACTTTAGAACATTAGTTTTAAAGTAATAAAAAATTATTATTATATAAATATATATAAATAAAGATTATATACCAACATACACAGACTTTAACAAAGTTAACGATAAAGTATTATTTAAACTCATGAATAAAGGTTCAATAAATATTTGCATTATTGTAGTGAAAACGGTTATGCAAAGTATAGTAAAGATTTCAATACATCCAAACTAAAAAAAGTCAAGTAAGGGTAGAAAAAAATAATAACCTAACAAATTCAAACATCTTGCATTCTTAGTCTACAAATTGATGATTAGAAAAGTTGTGGAGTTGTAACATTACCAGTACTTTGTTGGATACTGGGTTTTATGGAGCTATACCTATACGTACCCATATTACTATACATTTGTATATATATTTATTTATTTATCAATAGACTCATTTATTTTATAACATTTTAGAGATATGATGGATAGACAATATAAAATATTATATTAAATGTGATATACTTAATTGTAATCTTTATTCTTTAACAAACTTTAAACGACAATAATATTTTAAAAATAATTACAAATACATAATCCAATTTTAATGTATTTTGTTTGTTTGAAAAGGTTTTTTAGAAATTAAATTTGTTACTATCACTTTCTACTTTATTAATTGATATTGTAGTATACTTATCCCTCGATGGTACACAAAATGATCGATGAAAAATTAACACTATTTTGAATAACTTAATTAAACATAAAACAAATACACAAAAATACGTGTTTTATGGATTGCTTACAAACATAATATGCCGTCTCTTACTTGGAGACCCGCACTGTCCCTCTACTGTAGTGGTGCTTACGTCCTTAAATATTATTTTACAAAGTGCTGCCTCAGCTCATTTGCTTCGTTGGCCTAAAATTACGCAATTAAAACATTTAACTAAAAAAGTAATATTTCGTCTATTATTATTGGTTGGCACATGCCACATACAACAATACATTGATTTTTAATCACTCAGTGTATAATAGCATAATATGTAAATTATAGGTAAAACAGATATTATATAGCTATTAATATTAAATACACTCAAATTTGAACCAAAATAAAATATAAAATACAAAAGATTTATATAGGTATAAATGTATGATGTATATTTAGAGTTTAGGTAACGGAAATATAACTGTATCAAAAGAATATTTAATGTTTGCACTATATAATATGATTATATGAATATATGTCCAAAGTTTCATCTTCAATTGTTGTTGTTATTATATTATATTCGGAGCAAAAACTCTTCTGAAATGCATAGCTCTGCAAAATTTATATCTTGAGATCAATGCACCTCTCCATCAGAAATTAATTTTTAAACTAAATTTAATCTTACAGTTTTTACAAACCTGGAAAGATGCCAAACCGTTCAGTACTCATAAAATTTTAGTTTTCCAGTCGATAAACTTCAAAAGGTAATCTGAACACACCTGGCATTACAGTTTATTATTGCCATGTAATATCAAACGGTTGAAAATCCTAACGTTCAAACAATCACCGAAATCCATTTATTTAGTACCTAATTACTTTTGACTATGCCACTGTTTTATAATATATACTAATTCAGACACTTTGATATTTATTCTATCAAATAGTCGTATTTTAATAATTAAAATTAAATTAATATAAAATACGAAATGGTGCGTACGTATTCAATAACAATAAATATTCTGCAAATAATACGTATTGTAATTTGCAATGTCGTAAAATGTTATCATAAAAGTAGGTAACAGATTTTTTTTAATTAAATTAAATATAATGTAATAATTAGGTAACCTTTTTAATTACTGCAAGGGTTAATTTCAATGACCACTTCTCAACAAACGTAGACATTCTTCTGTGTAAACAATATACATTTTCCTTTTGTGGCATTAACCGAAATTAATGCTGTACAATGAAAAACGTTCAAAGTAAATAAGTCGCTATAATAATAATGTATATTTTTCTATTTGGAAAACGCATCGCATCAATATATTTTTTGGGTAATCAATATGTTTTTGTTTCTTATAAGAGCTTGTAATGTAATATTATGTTTACAAATTAATAGTCCTGACAAACGAAATGAAATGAACTAATGCTGACAGGGTGTCTCTTGCTATTTTCTCTTTACTTCCTCTGAAAATTTCTTTGGATATTCTTTGAATAATTCACCAGACAAGAGATAAATAGTTATTACATTAATGTTTGCTACTTCTAAGCGAAACTTTTATAATTTTAAGGCCGAATGAATTATATTTTCAAGTAACTATATGCTTTAGTAAATATAAACAAATATATTTAATGTAATTGTAATTACCTATTTACATATGCATTATTGTCTATTGACATACTATCATAACCATATTGTATGTAATAATAAATAATTTACTATAAATATAGGCAGTAAAAATAACTATACTAAGTAATTAGAGTATAGTATCTTACACTTAGTTTATATTTGGATAATTTTTTTCTAATTTGTCTAATTCAATAAAATGTCAATTATTTTATTTATTTGTAAAAAAAAAGTTTTGAAACGGTGATCATAGGAAAAAAAATGTTAAAATAAGATTTATGATAATGAAATTTAAAACGCAAGAAGATTTAACATGTTTAAAACAGGCAACTTTATGTTTAGTTAATACGACAAGCATAAATATTCTACTGTGAGACGAACCTACTCGGTACATCAAAAACGTCATACTACTATGGCGCATTGAAGGAGGTGGACTCCGAGTTCACACTCCTTCGACTCTTAGCGTCTCCACTTACAGCATAGTACTTTGTTAACAAATAATAATTAATTTTGTGTATTATCATAATTAATATTATGATATATAAATGAATTTAAAAGACAAAAACAAGTAAACAATATAATGAAAAGAAATTTCTCGATTCGCACACGCATACAAATACGTGCACACATACACACACGTAAGAATATATGATGGTTTTTCTACTAATTCATATTTAAAAAAAAAATTCAGATGAAAATAAATTACCATCAGAGTCATAGATAACGTTATATATTCATTATTCACGTTTCATTAGCCTACTCAAAACTTTACAAGTTAAAAGATTATTATAAATTAAGCTGAATGTCTGAATTTTATATGACGTTTATGCATTGTGTTGCAAGGTGGCAACAACGAGCTATCTAGCCTAGTGTTCACGTGCATCACAAAAGTAAACTTGACCATAATTTTGAATTTTAAATAACTACACGCATGTGGCGTGTGATCAGTTAATATCAGTTTTAATTGATTTTTATAATCATGATATTATTATTAAAATCAAATACATAGGAAAGAAAACCGACATTAATTGAAAAATGAGTAATCGGTCAAGTCGTTATGGAAGAACATGAAACTTATATTATGAGGTCCGAAGTCTTTCGGACAACTTACAGTGAATTTAAAACTTAAAAGACCATTATATACGACGTGCACGTATAAACATGGTGAAACGAACAAAGTTTCGGGAAGATTAAATAGCCCCCAGGCGATTCCCATATAATTGCGCCACCATTTCGATTTATGGTCATCATATAATGATGTATAATACGTACAAAAATCTCCGAAAATCCGAATTACCGTAGCCCATGCTAAACGGTACGGACATACGGAAAAAGTTGTAGCGTGGTGTCTACACTGTAAGTATATACGTATACCTATAACCTATACTATACAGGGTATGGCGGCGAATAACGTAACTATAAAAAGCAATAAAACTTTAACAAATGTATTATTATTATTATCCGAAATGGTAACCGTACTTACGCCGGTTACGTTAAATCTTGAATGTTTGTAATCGTCGAGAAAATACAAAACTCGGTAATATAGTTACGACGAATGACGATCGCTGACATCCCTTTAGTTTTAAAGTACGATGGATACGAGATTGTCGATAAGATATATTATGTAGTAAATTATTATTAATAACGTACATTGAATCGTTGATGTATGGAATAGTGGACGTTTAAATTACCACTCTCGTAAATCATGTCACTAATAACGCTGTTAACAGAAGTGCTACGTTTTAATAATACTCTAACTTGTTCAGTAAACATAGGCTTTATAATAGCCGGAGCAAGAGTGCAGTATGTGCGGTTGTATACCCTGCGTCTATATTGAATCTATATTAATAGCTACTGTGGTTATTAGGGTTACCACTATCCTCAAGGTATAAAATTAATAGTCAGCTATTTAACTTCTAGATAGTCTATGATGGATCTATGGTTAACTGGTAAATTGTATTAAAAAAATAATTTTTTCATTAAAGGAATTATTTTTTTTCCTTGCTTTTTTTTCTACTGATTCTAATATATATCTATATATATATATATAATATATTTATATTTAAAAGAAAATTTAAATTTAAAATAATTCTACACCACCTGGACAGCAGGCAGGGCTATTACCGTCTATGTCGGTAAATATAATTATTTAACGAGAAGCCGAGGTAATTATATGCTCTTATTGAAACGCTTAAATAAGTAAGTAATTCAAAGACACTGTTCAAAACAGCTCTATTGTAGTACCTACCTTTACATGCAATACACAGTCTAGGCGCGCGATGAAGTAAACGAGCGTCGGAAAAACGATTCAACGTGGATTGGTTTCATTAAACGTATATCCCATGGAAATATTTGTAATAATATTCTACGTCACGTGTCAATTTACTACTTTTCGTATAAAATTGGCTTACGAGGGTAATAGGTAAGACGGGCAATCGTCCGCGGCAGCTGTTACCTTTGCTTGTGTTGTGTGTGTATATAGAATAAAATTGAAACAAAATATTATGTAAGTTACCGGCTACACGAGGTGAATTTATCGTTTGGGTCTGTAGTCGGTGTGCTGTAGCACGCTCGGGCAGCGGACCTTTACATAAGTTGCGTTGACGGTGGCGGCGGCGTTTTTTTGCGCAAGTATTCGAATTCTAGTGCGTAACGGCGGCGCGGCGGGTAATACCAACACGCGCGTGGAGAGAGACGAAAACCGTTTAAATGTCGATCGGCCCTCTTAGGCGTCAGTCGTCAGTCGTCGAACATATCGCAACTTTTGCCGGTCCGTCTGGCTAAATAGATCCACGTGAATATAACTTAATAATAATAATAACAATAATATCACGTACCCCCCCCCCCCTGATCGGTGTCCGCAGCGATCGAGTGTAGTGATATTGTACATTCTCTTCGAGAATTTCTATAATGGTAAGTTATTACGATATATTACAATATTATATTATTATTCCATTAACGGATCCGTATGACGGGATTGAAAGTTCCCCCGTACTTTTTCATAATATTATATTAGTTATAATATTTTTCTTAGGAACTAATAAACAGCAAAAATTAATTGAAAAGCTCTCTAATGCCAAGGGAAAGACTAAGTTTTTGAAAGTGAAAATTTTTTCCTAAATACCTATTTCGAATATTGTTCTAATTTTTAAGTATCTTTAAGATACTAATATACTTTTCAACTTCTGCATATTTTATTAAACTGAATGAACTATTATTATTAATATTTTTACTATTTATAATAATATATAATATTTTGTACTTAAAAATATACCTAAGATTAGTTTGTACTATATAATTTATAGAAAAAATAAAAAATTTACCACGATCTAAAAATAAATACGATTCGTGTTTCGATTATGTAATGTATTTTTATCGCGAGCACCCGTGATCATTGATAAAATATGTCGCTGTTTTTTTATTAGTCATCATTAAAATATTACGTCGATTTAAACGCAAATATTTTCCGAAGGATTCAATCGAGTTATTTACTTTTTTTATATATATAATAACATAACAACAATATTTTATCAATTGTGCTTGAATAAAATACACATTTCCTTGAGATAAATAAATACAAATTACATACATTATATTATCATATTAAATATTTACACTTTGAATACAAATTTATTTAAATATAAATTAAAATGCAGTTTTTTTCTTTTACGATGTACCTGTACTGTACTGTGTTCCAGCTAGAGTTGATATTTTGAATGAAAGGTTTTTATAAAAATATTCATATTTAGGTATCTACTGGTACTTAATAGAACAATTATTTTTAGCCACTAAATAAAAATCCATTATATATATATATATTACATAATAATATAATATATATATATATATAACACTTAATGAAATGTTAACAATTCTAAAATTAGTTTTAGCATATATTCAAAAAAATGCAACTGCTTTTTATCAGTACGTAATTTTAAAAGCCACACGAAAATTTTTTTTAAAAAATATGTGAATACAAATATAGCTTTTAGTTAGAGATTTACCATTATGTACTAAACGTTTTGTTAATATTATTTAAGAGGGAAAAATGTTTCATAATTATTAATTATAATATACATATAAATGGTACATTGTATTTTAATATTTATTACTTCTATTTCAGTATGGTAAAAAAAAAAAAAAAAAAAAAACCATAAATATAGTTAATAGACATAACTAAATAAAAACATTTTTTATTGATGTATTACAAATAGGCTAAGGTACACTGTATTTTAATCCCACCTACTTATGGAATTGTTATTCTGTTAGGACTTAATATTCCTCGTTACATCATCTCGATTGCATTATTGAGGTTTATGGAAATCAAATTTTCTGATTGATTATTTAATTTTAAACAATAGCAATCTTAACAACAATAATCCAACATTAATATTTAACAATACATATCTACCTGAGTATTTAAGTAATTAATATCCTCTTCTTGTTCTTATTATAAGCTGTTATAGGATTATTTAACATTTTAATGTTGAAAGTTTTCAAACTTTAATGTACTTCATTCAATTATATTTGTTTAAATTATATGTATAGATATAGATAAAATTTCTGATTATGATAATCTTAACGTTAACAATTTCTAAAAAGTTGTTTTTTACAAAAACTCCATATTATCTTTAAATTATTCTGTACTTCACATTCTTCGTTCCAGATAGATAATTATTATTTTTAACAAAAGAAGAAAATAAACAAAATTCATATTTTAAAATATAATTCATTTTAACTGAGTTAAAACTTGACTGTCTTCCTTTGTCGCTTGTTTTTCTTACATGATGAATACAAGAGATTCAAACTAAGTGGTCACACGAAAATGATGTTTTTTAACGAGAAGTTCATACCAAAGTCTTTGCAGAGTCTTTTGTAAGAGAACACTTAGTTATGAGACTAAACTTTAAGTCACAAATAATTAAGTTTCAAAAATATATGATATTTAATTTTTACTATCAGATTTTTATATAAAAAATAATAATAATGATAATGATAATTTTTTGATTTATAATAATATGTCATATTTATGATTGTATTTTATATTCAACCATATTTTTAAGTTTTTATTTTCAAATATGTACTTGAAAAATAGATACTGTTTTCATTAAATGTCTTTCAACAACGATTGGAAGGCATAAATTAAAACCTCTATATATTGTGTGAAACATCAATGAATCTATACAATTGTAATAATAATATTTCAAAATTAAAAATACATAGGTAATATTAATCATAATAATTTAATAATTGTTTCATATTATACAAGTTGAATTATTACAGTAATTTTATTGTTTTCAACAGTTCTGTGAT
The DNA here is from genome assembly GCA_009835225.1 of Aphis craccivora. Taxonomy (NCBI): domain Eukaryota; kingdom Metazoa; phylum Arthropoda; class Insecta; order Hemiptera; family Aphididae; genus Aphis; species Aphis craccivora. The sequence goes on from VUJU01000798.1 coordinate 29,360, forward strand.
TTTGATCTGTACATAGAAACGAGGTTCGTATCAATTATTTACCATTAGACATTAAAGTTGTTGTACGTAACTTATAATTGACTCGAAATTCCAACAAAAACACTTTTTCATAAATCCAAGTATGTAAGTAAGTATAGTAATGATAATAGGTCCAGTGGCAGAACATCCTCTTTCCAATCAGCAATTTGAATGCAAAAATATATTTGATATTAATATACTTTTAGAAAAATATGTTGCACTACGGTTCTATTAAATTATGTTGAATAATAATACTTACGAATAGTGAGCAAACCTTCTCTCTTTACTAAGTGATATTTCAATATAATATTATAGTTTTTTTCTCTTTCTCAAAAAAAAAAATAAAAAATCGTGGCTACGCTTACTATTACTAATGACAATATTTATAAAATGTTTTACTAGACAAGTCGATTCCAGAGCTTGGTAAAGTATTAACACCCACGGACATAAAACAAATTTCTTACTTCACGGTATAATTTAATAACATTTTACCTATAAGTGTTTAATGGTTTTGAATAATTTAGTTGGTAAATTATACTTGTTCCATACATTTAATATTCAAATATTGACGTCTTCAAACAACCACATTAAGTTAATGATAAAATAAGAGTCAAATAAGGATTATTGAATGTATACACTATTTAATATTTTTTAATTTTATACCAACTATTCAACTTAAAAATTGTATATAATTCAAATCAAGTATAAACAGAAATAATTAATAACTGCGCAATCTGAATTATTATTTAAAATTTTAAACCTCACTAAGTATAAGAAACTAATGAAATATTTGAGTAGAATGAAAACTATAAATTAATCAATATTAAATGTATACATTTCTTGGTATTATTATATTATTATTTATTAATCGTTTAAAATTGTAATAAATAACGTAACTGATCGCTGTTCAATTCTATAAGTGAAGGATGGTTTTTTATCTTATACATATATTTTTTTTTAATTATATTTTAGAGATTTCTACATATATTTTACTCGCACATCGTCACTATTAACACTACATAGTTCATATGGCGTAAAATAAAATCAGAATAATTATTTTTCTTTTATTCAGAAAATATCCATAAGGGTATAAGAATTCTTCACCTATAATTTATTATTGAATTGCATGTCTATGACAATTTTAAGGATAGTAACTTTTAGCAATATCAAATTAGATACCTATAATATATTATATTATAAAGGTCTGAAAAATGTCTAAAAATAAATAAAATGACACGAATACATTGAACACAATTAAAGAACAAAGTACCTATAAATCTATTTAAACTTATTAGAATTTTAATAAAAGGCCACGAGTTCGCTAGTTAAAATAACGAAACATGTAATAAATATTAGCAAAGTGTGTATAGTTTATTCTTTTATTATTTATATAACAATAGATAAAATTTTGAGTAGGCATTATGTGAAATTGTAAAAATGTATTAACATATATGGTTAGTATATTTTAATTGTTTTAAAATGATAAAACTTTAGTTATAATTAATTTTCATAATTTATGATAAAAAAAATCGTTATATTTTAAACTTATGTGACCATTCATTTACAACACACGCTGTTATGTCGTTTATTATTTTACTCAGCTTTCATTTTATGGACCACTTAACTCTAAAACAATATTATGCATATTTTATAAATAATCATATAATAAAGTATACTTAATCATTAAAAAATATTTGTAAAAAAAAAAAAATTCAAATACCCTATGGTAGGTACATTTATTTTTAATGCTTAGAACTATTTTGTAATGGGTGTTTTTTGTTCATTTCGTAAAAATGTTAATTTTATTTTTATCCGGTAATGTATTTGTCAATACTTTATTATTCTTAAATAAATGTTATAAAAAAAAATATACAGATTTAATTTTAACTATTAAGGTATTCACTGTTCAAATATAACATGAAGTGTAAATTGGTACACAATAAATTATATTTTACTTATATACAATAACCGTTGATGAATAACTGCAATACCTATGTACATTATACACAGCAGTGCTACTACTTATATAAACATTACAGCTAATACATGCGTGTTGAAATACAATAATTACTTACGTAATATTATGTATTATATATACATAAAACAATTTTTCAAGCATATTTTATACTTATAAGTTATGAACTAACAACTATAATAATACGAAATGTGGACTTACAAAATTATTTATTCATTTATATTGTTCGCGAAAATTGATTTTTAAATAATAAAATAAATATTCATTAAATTAAATAGCCATATGCTAAAATAGAATAATAAACGCAATGTGTTTTAAATTTTCTTAAGTTTAACTTAAGCTTTTTTAAATTTCAAAAATATTTAATATTTTAGTTTGGGCTTAAAATGAGATATTGTATAAAAGGCACATATTTTATTACTTTTTGCTTTAAATGTCTGGACCTTAATTATTATCCAGTTGGCTAAAAACTCTGGTCAGTGTCCAACATTCAATAGGCACCCAACCGAAAAATCTAGAATCAGAGGTAGAATTAAACAACACACTATGAATTATGCCTTATGTATAAAATTATGGTATTGTATAATTTTTTTTTAATTTATATTTATTACTACATTAATTTATTGCAAATAGTTAATAAGAGTATTTTTATACGTATAACCTGAGGGACGAATCTTTGTTAAAATAAAGCTATTTATATAGAAACTTAAAACGTTTCTATTTAGACATTTATACTGGAACTAATTATAATTAACTATCTAATAAGTACAGTATAATCTACATAGTTTTCTTCATCTCTGACAATTAGCAAATCGTCGTTGGTGTAGTTATACCAACAAGTATAAATCTTCTGGATCATAAATAATATTTTATTTAAAAGCAACATGGTTGTCTATAGTATTTGTACATATGTATTTTGTGCAACGTATTGTTTTAAACCCAAAACTGTTTTTATAATTACTTTTCTTTAACAAATATATTTTTTTTTAATACCTCCGGAGAATATAAATTTAAAATGATCAACTGAAGAACACTAGAAGTTTGATTTTGAACTAATTATTTGTAAATAATTTACATAATATATAGTCTGTTAAAATTACTTATCGTTGGCTATAACTAAATGAAAAATACTTGTCAGGTGTAGAGAATTTGAGATGAATGGAATTTTGGTATGTTAAGTGAATTCTTTCTTTTTTTTTTTGGAAAAAAGTGCGTTATAAAAGCTGTTCAATTACAAATGCATATTATAGCTGACGTTTTTAACAAATTAAAAAAAAAATCGTTGTTCAATTTGATTAAAGGGTGCATAAATAACAGAAGAACTTAAAATTGGATCCAAGACTACTTAAATTATTACAACTATAGAAACCTGTCACCCGCACAACTAAGTTTGACAGGTAGTTAGTTAATAGTTAGAATATGACAAATGTGTGATGGTTAAACTAATAAAATAAATCGTATTTACATAGCGTACATAATGTAGATATAATAAATATCAGAGTTAATTGTTATTTTAATTATTATTAGCTATTCTAATTAAACTGAATATATAAAATATAGATAGTAAAAAAAAAAAGTTTTAAAATAAACCAAAAGTGCAAAAATTCTCTTTACGTTTACCCATGATCTACGAATACAACTGAACTGCTCAGATATATTATACTCAATATCTATGGTTGAAATATTTCACTTAACAAAACAAAATCGAATTTCTGAGTGTAAATATTGATTGTTGGTTACTTATTTGTGGCAGTATTATTTATTTCAAATACCTAAACTCATAAAATTAGCATTGAAAAATGTCACTATAAGCATTAAACAAAAAAAGCGATCACAAAATTGTTAACTACATTCAAACTCCAAAATAAATAAGGTCTATGCTGAGTATATTTTTATAAGACTACAATAACCGTTTATCGTTTATTGGTGGCCACCACCTGCCGTCGTATCAAAGTAGAAAATAATATACGATGAAGAATAAAAATAAATAAATAAATAAATAAATGCAAAGAATTTAAAAAAAAAAAAAAATCACTTATATAAATAATTTGTTATATTATGGTCATTTAAATTTCATATTTGAAAGGTTAGTAGCATAATATAAATTGTATAATACTAATATACCTATTTTATGTGCAATGCCAAAAAAAAAAAAATAAATAAATAATAATAAGAAAACGCTTAAATTATGAATCATGCTCATTGGTGAATGGATCAATAAATACATTTTAGATGATTATAGTTTCAAGAAATAAATTTTGAAAGAATTGTAAACGGTTTATTGACGTATATGATTCAAGATTTAAGGATTGGCATAAGACTTATTTGGCTTAAGAAATAGACCTAGGTGTTATAGATAATTTCTATTGTATTTGGAAATACGATAATCTGAACTTTTCGTTAAATATGTCTGAGAGATGGATGGTAATTGTATTTGGAATAGGAAGTTTGTGAGCTACTTAAGCGGTGATTATAGATCGTAACCCAGAGATTCACCAAATGGGACATTACAGATGAGAAACTTAGCTTAGTACCCTTCAGGAGAGAATTTTGTGGGATTTTGTCGATTTTGTCATCTACCGTAGAAATATATAATAAGAATATTGTTATATTGTGATTGGAGAACTCGTGATAATAAGCGTTAGCGGAACACATAAACTTCATCATTTATTTAATTTATGTAATAGTAATATCTACCAGTCAATTTGCATGGACATAAGGTTAGAATAATTAGGAAATAAGATTTAGATTTTTGGTATTTTTCAAGCGAATAATTTTTTTGACATTTATATAATAATTTATAAATAAATTAATAAAATATAATAAATATTAATATAATATAATAATAAATCAATGTTAGTACTCACCACTTGTATTCAATAGCATAGTATTAGAGACTATAATATAAGTACCTACCGTTATGCTAAAATTTTCTAAACATATCTTGAAGGGTATGATGAACTAAATTTTAAACGTTGATTGAAATATTTTTTTACATAGAAGAGAGAAAATTTAATTTTTTAACTAACTGTCTAGTATGTTATACTTGAAAAATATAAAGCATTTGGAATATTCCATTAAATATGATTATATTAAAAATTATGAATATATGCATGATAAATAAATATGAAAAAAAAGTTACGGGAAAACATTCCAACATCATCATTCGTCATAAATATATCCCTAGAGACAATATTACTTGTGTATGTGTTATATGTTTAAAGAAAAATTAATTGAAGTTTTAACGTTTATTAACAGTTAAATATAATACAAATATATATATATATATTTTTTTTTTTTTTATATAAATGTTTTATTCAATCTGTTACAAAAAGAACAATAAGAACAATTGATGAAGAATTAGAAAGTAGAAGAATAAAAAAATTAAAATAAAATAACAATATAGATATAAGCATATAACAGAGCGTAGAAGCCTTTTAATACAAATATTAATTTTATTATTTTTAAAATAACTGTTGAACTTGTATTTATTGATGAAATACAATAAATTCAAAACATAATATTAGACGTATTAAGATAAATATCCAATGTACCTGAACCAGGTATATCGCATATACAACCTCTACAGACTTTTTAATCCTTATATTAAATTAAATTATGCTGTTAAATAAATAATTAATAGGATATACGTTCAAATTAATTTATATTTAAATTAATTAGCGGTAATAAAAATATATAGTGTGATACATTCAAAATATCGATTTAAGTTTGTTCGTCAATGTAAAGAATTATGAACCATTTTTGTTTTAAATTCTGATTGAAGTTATCAATGTATCGATTTTACTATGATGTTTTTTTTTTATTTGTGTAAACTATAACTTGTAATAATGTTTCAATTTTCAACTTACTTTCTTACTTCAGGCTACTTTCTGTTGGTGAATTGAATATCCTCAGTGCATTAGGGAGGTCAAAAGCAAAATTCCCAGTAGTTGGTTTTCGGAAGCGTCAGGAAAAGCGACAGTTTCTATCAAAATCAATTATTTTATTTTGCTGTAATTCAAAAACAAATCATTGTAAATAATTGAAATTGTCACCAAATATTTATATTAGCATTATCTATATACAGTTAGGTTAGATTTCAAAATATTATGACTTAAAAATAAATAAATATTATTAGCTATTTATAGACAACTGAAATTTGAAATTTTTCTGAGTATTTTTTTTTCTTATGTCAATAAAACTTATTTTGCTAGACAAAAAATGTTGACAATTTAATACAAGGTTTCTTATAAGCTTAAATTATCGCAATAAAACTAAATAAACATTGTTGTTCCCAATTTTTTTTTATAAGCGTGTAAAGTTCAACGATTATAGTAAGTAGTATTTGAAATATTATTTTTTTTTTATATAAATGCCAATAAATTTGTTTTGGTAAAAATTCTTTAAAATTTAATTCGAATTTCCCCATAAATTATTCTTACAGTGATTTAAAAATTATTAAAATACATATATACCTACATTTTTTATTCTTAGCGTTTGAAATTTGAGTATTAACAAAATTTGATAAAGTCACAAATATTTGCAATATATTTTGTAGTTAAAAATATAAAAAGTTTTGTATTGATATTAAAGATTTAAAAATGTAATACAAGATTGTCTAGAAATTTTGCTTATAATAATTTAAAAAATTTGATTGTTATTCAATTTAAACAATTTTACAAGTACAATTTTATTTTCCCTGAAATTTAATAACGCGTAAAATAAAGATTTGCTATCAAACGAATTTTGATTTTTGTTATAATTAAAAAAGTGCTAGTCAAAGAAACTTGAAAGTTTAACCAAATGTTAAAATTAGTATTTTCTTTATATAATTTAACTTTTGAAATATTTCGCTTATTTTTAAGCTATTATAGGCATTTGAAATATTCAATATATTTTTCTTAGTTTTCTTTTTATGGATATTGAATTTTCTATATTTAAAATACATAGAGACAATTTTTTAGCGTTTAAAGGTAATTATTGGCAATATTAGTTAAATTATAAATATTTGCAAACGATTTTATAATTAAAAATGTATTTAATGATTTTTATTTATAACTAACGAGATAAGAATTGAAAATTCAATAAAATAAAAGTATAAATATAATACAGTGAAACCTCGATAACTCAAGCCTCTTTCAAGTCGAATTTCTCTAACTCGAATTTCTTGATAAGTCAAAGTCATTTTAGAAGCTGAAATTTTGGCTTATAATTCGAATTCTTTGACATTCCTACATTATTGAAATGGAGTGTATATAATAATTACGTAGTATAATACGTGTGTGTATAATCAATGTAGGTATATACATAAATAACGATAATCGTAATTGCAAACCGATTAATTTTATCAATCATTACTTAATGCTCAAAAGGCACGGTTAAACTAGTACCTAGAATAAATAAATAACACCATTAAAATACAGTCTTTGTGTTGAATTTAAAAATATTTTGTTTTTAATTTATTGTTATTAAAAGTGGCTTATCCGATATTTGAGTCAGATTATTGTTTATAAATGTTATATTTTAATTCGTAAGTTACAACGATATCATTGTTTATTATTGTTTTTATTTTTTAATAAAGTTTATAGTTTTTTATTTTTTTTAGAATTTGGTATTATGACAAATGATCCGTTTTATCACATTATTATTTTTTTAATACGTCATAGTTTTCTTTTATTTAATTAAAATTTGAATTCAATTTCGTCCATGCTCGTCAATGGTTTGGAAATACATTTTTTTCTTAAATATTAATTAATATGATATACTTATTATTAGATATTCGAATACTAGAAAAACCATTTTTTTGCGCATAAATTAAGTCTAATTTACCTACTCAAAACTCAACATTAGCTACTGACAACCAAGAAGGTATCTGATATTGTTGATCAACGTGACAGATTTGGTATAGTGACTTTAATTACACAACAGAAGTTGAACTGACTGTTTCAATTGACCTAGTTTATATTGGATCATGAAACACGATTAGTGAAATGTTAAATAGAACTAAAACAAGATAATATAGTAAACTATGTTATGTTATTTGAATAGCTGGTGAAATAACGGTAATTATAGTTTTACTTAAATGATACACTCTTGTAAATAATATATAATATAATAATTAATAACAATCAAATAATCCTTGGTCAGAGTATTAAAGTGAATATATTTTAATATGTACGGGTCATATTTAATTATTTTTTTACCTTTGATGTTATTTAAAGATGATTGGTTTAAATATTTCATTAATCTAGAAATATGGCAAAAAATATTATAGTTAGAATGAACAAAAAATCGTAAAAGATACTACTTTAAAATTCTATAATTTTTCACATTTCCAAATGTTTACTCGCTTTGAGATTCTGAGCGAAATGAGGGACCCACTGATGTTACAACAATGCGCGTCTTATATTTATTTATTTATTTATTTAGGTCAGAATCGTGTTGCCTTTTTGCAGCTAAGAACAGTGGACAGTGAATCATCACACATTCAAAAAATGTTTTTATCTGAAAATCATTTATTAATATATTCGGAAAAAACAATACATAACAAAAACTATATATGAAAAAAAATGTATTACGATTTAAAAGTTTGATATATAAAATTACAATCATTATGGATCGATATAATTTTAAATTATGAGTTAAATTAAATTTTAATTTTAAATGTACTCACCTGCTACCAGTTTTAAAATATTATTGTTTTTTAAAAATTAATATAATCATAATTTTAAATTTATCCAATTGATTTCGATTGATGTTAAATAAGTATAATTCTCAATAAATACTTCATTTAAATTCTAAAATAACCATTTTTAATGAAGATTAATAAAAAAAAAAAATACTAAATTAAATGATTTTTATTCAGACTGACATTTTAAATTTGATACATTTTTATAATTTTTATATCAATAAAATAAACATTTTTAATTACTACCTTTCTAAATATAATGTTTCCAGTTTCATTGTTAATCACAAAATATTAGAAAAAAAGATAGGTAAATTACATTTAAATCAAAAACCAACATGTTTGTCATACATTGAATAAATCTTTTGTATTTCTTAATTAATAACTATTTCACACAGCTATTGTTAAGTAATTATTATAATGAAATACAACAAATAAGTTTATAAGTAAAAATTAAACACCCATATTATTTTAATAAAACAATCTAAAAAATAAACTTTGAAAATATTTATTTCTTCCATATATTTTGATTATGATGACTTTTGGATAACTAATCAAATTATTAATTTATTTCTTGACTAAAGTTTTCATTCAATAAAATAGTTTAGCCATCTTCTAATTACTAGAGAGAAAAATAAAAAATTTAATTAGTGAAAAAAATTATCTTATACATTAAAATATTATATAAAATTAAATCATTAAACCGTAGAAAATTTCCATTTAAAACAGATTTTCATTTAATTTGACTAAATGAAAATATAATATCTCATGAAAAAAAAAAAAATATTTTTTTTTAATTTAAAAACACATAGGTAGTATAAATAATTATAATTGTTGGCAAAATGTTTTTTGTTTTATTAAAAAAAAAAAATAATAATTAATAGTTTGAATTAATTTCTGAAGTTTGAAATATATATAATTAAATAAATCAACGACAACCACTAGAAAAAAAATAAAAATTGGATTTTGATGTGTAAATCTAATTGGTTAATATTATTTAGTAAATATGGTTGATATAAATCAAATTTAAACTAATAATAGAAGTGTCACGGGTGACCAGTGTGAGACTTTGTCTACATAAATTACACGTCGCATATAGTATATACCTAAATAATTTCACATACCTAGTATATACTAAATAGTAAATATATTATTTTTATAACTGATTTTGTAAACATGGAAGAAATATGTATATACGAATTTTCCTTACCAAATGACGTAATATTATTTAACTTCAAATGTAAAATTTTTATAGCTAACCGTCTAACTTTATGGATATCTATTTTTTTATACGTGTGAATACTTCAAAAGCAATATAGTGCCCGCATATAATATTATTATCGGCTCTCTATATTAAAACTCTTAGGTTGTATTAACTGAATGTGCTTTTAATATAAAAATATAATTTTCACACTATCACACATAATTTTGAAAAGAACAGTCGTGGCGAGTTAACATTTAAGTCAAAATAAAATAAAAAATAAATTACTTAACCAATAATAGATAATTACAAATAAAACAATAAACAAATGGTTTATTATTAAAAAATTACAATTAACTTATAATAATTCTTAATATTTAATACTACTTATACTAGTCACTATACATTTATACCTTATACGTTTAATAATTTACAGATTTTAAATTATAGAGTGCACATAGTGAGTTATGTTAATTTTTCAAATTTGCTTTAAAAATATAATCTAAAATTTATTTGGGTAATTAAGGTATATTTATTGCAATTAATATATGAGTAATTTGATTGAAACATTGGGCACTTCGGCCCAAGAAATATCACAGGGCGTGCTTGGGCACACCCTACACGGCATGAAAACCAATCAAACATTTATTGCACAAAAATTAAAATTGAATATTTATTAATATTATTATTATTTTTTTTTTATATACGAAAGTGTCGTTTTAATTATTATTATAATGATATGGTTTAGAATGTTTAGATACTTGATTAAGAACTTGTATATTGTTTTAAATTTACAATAGGGACCTCAATAATTGACACTAAATTATTGATTACATTTAGTCTTAAATCATCTAAGTTATTATCGTACACAATATGTTTGTTAATTTAAATTAATTTTTTTACTATCGACATAGTATATTAAAATATCAATATTAATTACTGAGTTTTTTTTTTATGTATCACTTATGTCTTAAACATTGTACACTTGGTCGAAAACCACTGAGTCCTACTACATAAAATAGTGTATTTGAAATTCAAAAAACACTTTTATTTTATTTATGAATATTTCAAAAAATATTGAACATTTATTTATTTATAAACGTACAAAGTTTTTTAAAGTGAGGCATAGAAGTGATGTAAACGAGCATATTTCAAAAGGAAATAAAATATTTATTCCCATTTTCTATATATGTATCACAATACCAATATATAAACTTTTAATGAGTATAAAGCCTGAACTACAAACGTATAAACTATGTTTGATATTGGATATTCACATAGTATAAACTAATATCTAAATGTGGTTTGAAAATCATATATCCATTTCAGTAGTAAATTACAAAAAAAGTAGATATTATATATCAAAATATATATCTTGTTTTGCATACTTTTTGTATACTTTTTACTAAAGATATTTGATTTTTAAGTGGCAATTTTATGTTTATCAAAATATTGTATTAAAATTAACTAAATAAATATTTACGACCTTGAAAATATATTTATTATTTTAGAAAATGAAAATTGTCATACATTGTGCTATAGAATTCTACATATACCTAAATGAATTTTGTATAATATATATAAATAGATATTGTAACTTTAAAACCATCTAAAAATAAAAATATTCAATTCCACATTTTATATAAATACAATTTAATTCATATTATCAATACGCTTGAGACTGTGTTTTTAATTTGAAGTTGGTATGACGTCGTTCATTGTGAAAAATTAATATCTTAAATCGCTTGTCATCATGGCTGATCCCAGATATTGTGAACATTCTAAAGTACAAATATTACTCTATCAAGGCCATAACTGTAGAATTTTAGTTAAAAATAATTTTTGTTAAAAAAAAAAAAAAATTTCAATAAGATGCGTTTTAGAGTTATAATTGTTTGTTGTTCAGAGGCATACCAACTTTCAAAATGCCCATCGACGAATCAGTTTTTTTACTTCACGAAAAGTTTGGATAACCGAGATTAGCCAGGACGGTCCTTAAGTGACGATATATAACATCTATAGTCTATACATATATAGATATATCGTATGATTAAATTTATATTTTCATCAAACACCAATAACGGCAGAAAATAATACGCATACGTAATGCAATTTGACTAAGTTTGAGTAAAATATGATAGCCATTAGGCGTCTTTTCGATTATCGCATATAGTTGATATTCATAGTAACATATTGACGTTTGCGCCTGTATAGATAAAGTACGGAAAATATACTTCGTGTTAATTCAAATGTCAGCTACATGCAGGCGCAAACAAGCCAATTTTTTTTTTTTGTGTTGAGTCAAAGAAATACAGATAAAAATTATTATTTCCGTAATATATACATTCATTCTCCATTTTATTACTATATTATATAGTGTATATTAAGAAACGGAGTAAAATTCACTGCTGACAAATACTACACATGTATTATGTAATAAAATATTACACGGTCTTGTAGTCACATTATTCTTTTACCATATTTTCTATGGAAATCACTACAGTTCGTATTGTCCACGCTTATCTTCGCTTAGCAGAAATACTGTACCGCGAAAAAAAGTTTAAATAATTTTTTTTCAATTATATTTATAATTGGGTTTAAAAACAAAATCAAACAAAAAACTTTTGGACTTTTTTTTTTTTGGAGAAATTTAGCACCTTTTCTATATGTTTAAATAATTTAATTCATGCAGTTTGTGTATAAATAACTAGACAAATATTAAATGCGTAGGTAAATATACTATATTACACAATGTGCAAAACAAAATTTAATACCTATTCAACTAAAATAATAATTTCAAAGTCAACCATATTATTTGTCATAAGTCACAATTAATCAGCTTTTATTTCAATATATCGTTTTGAAGATCAAAATTCAAAATAATAACTTTATACAACCAAAATTATAATCTATATAGCAGGTGTTCCACAACCATGGCTAATACCAATAAGTTATTGGTGATGATGAAACTTTTTTAATCCGCTTTTTTTTTTTAATTTATTACATATCTAAATGTCACATTTTTATTAAAAAATTAAATCTGTTCGGTAAACTAAACAAAAACAAAATAATAACTATATTTATGCTATAGGAAAACGTCATTTTTGATTCAGTAAAAAGTATGAAAAATATTCGAATCATAAATAGGTAAAAAATAATTGAATATGAAAAAAAAAAAATCTGTATAAAATGTGTTGATAATTATACGAAAAATACATACGATTTCAAAATTCAGTAAATTTTTAAATACTATTAAATTGAATTTTGGTTTAAAAAGCAGAACAAGCTAAACAAATAAAGTATTAAAATACGTGTACCTATTAACAGATACGTATTGTATTTTAGTTCGTACACGTATCTAATATTATAAAAACATTGCAAGTTATTTGGCTAAACTATGTTAAAAATCATCGAAATAACTGACTTCACAGCAACTATTAACATAATATTACATGAATTAGTTATACACTTTAATATATTATAGAAAAAATGTCTATTATTTCTTTTATAGAACTTGATTTTTTGATTTGATATCAAATCATCTCTAGCTATAATCATAATAATACTACACCCGTATTAACTTTGAGAATTTTAAATATTTAATGATTTACATTTTATAATTAAACTTTGATTAATAATTTTAATTTCTGTTCATAAATACATTTTAAGACTTACAATCTCCATGTAATATATAAAACTCTAACCAATTTTCATTGTAACTTGATTTAGATGTATCCATAAGGCTGCAAGGCTTTCAAATATTATATTATTATAATATAAAAGACTTAAGCAGATTTATTTTAGTTTTTAACAAAAATTCAAGTACAAAATGTTCTCTATAATATATTTTAACATCTCTTGTCAAACATTAAATATAATTTTGGACACACTGTTTATTATTATTATTATTTTATTATCAACGTATTCTTAGCACATATTAAATGTATTCAATGTCAATAATACATAATACCGTTAACAATAGTATTTGTTTGTTGTGAATAATTTATTAAATTAATAGATACTATACTGATGTAGATAAGACTGTAGTTGAATCATTAATTTATTAATAATAATTTTATTTTTATTTTTCTCAAGGAATACATATGTTATATACATTAGATAACTATGAATGTACATCTTGATAAAAAAAAGCCAGACATTTACCAATTACTTTGTTTATAGAATTAAAAAGTTCACTTATAACATGATATGTTCGTTCAAAAATATATAACACCCATTGCTTGCTTATTAAAATATTTTACAAATGGTAAACAAAAATGCATATGGTTTCTAAATGTATAATATCGAGTAAACTTTTATGCTTTATATACTTTAACAACATACAAGCATAAGTATTATAATATTATAATTCGTACTTATACTCATTCAACAGTTATTAACACAATTAACTATTTAATGTTGATTTAATTACTGTTAAAATGATAACAGTGTCCTTCATTTATTGACAAAATAGTCTTCAGGACACTATATAATTACTATCAAACTTCCACAATACTAACAACTAACAAGAATGTTATTATCACGAGTTGTTAATAAAATAACAAATATATAGATCATAAATAAAATATATAATTATTTTAAAATGTATAATATAATATATTATATTATATAATTTTACTAACTATGTCACATAGACTTATTTTTAAATAATACACAAAATATTAGTTTGCAAAATTAATTTCTGTGACTTAAAACAAAGTTATAAGGACACAAAAATACCAACGATTTTCTTCATTTTTCACATAGCTAGAAATACCTAAACTTGAAAAACTTTATACCTATTACTAATTATGATAAAATGTATTTACATACATTTTTTTCTATATTTTATTTCTATCCAAATAAAAAGTTGTCAAAGTTTCAATAAAATCAAAAATATATATCAATAATTATAGTTTAAACTTCAGTTTGATTTTATTTAAAACATGTATGTATACATTGAGTAATTGAATTATCCGTTGTACATGTCAATATAAATACAATGTCAACATAATACATGCTATCTTTATCGAATTTTGTAATTGAACTTTATTGCTCGTTTTGTAATTTGTATCAATAGTTCATCTCATCTTAAAATTGAATAGAAGCCAAATTCGGGGAACTCGTCTTTATGATACGTTACAATTCCCCACATTTATTTTGATTTTTGATAGTATATATGTATATATAATAATCACGAGTAAAAATAGTTTTAAAAAAATAGAGTTATTTCAGGAGTTTTTGGTGCCATGATGATTAGAATAAAAATTAAAACTATGTAGAGTTTTCAATGTTTCCACTAAATTGTTTTTTTTTTTTTTTTTAAAGGAGAATAAATTCTTTAAAATGTGAATCATGAAAAGATGAGCACTATTTAATTTGTCGTAACGACATCTGTCTAAAAACTTTCAGCATGATGTCATGGATATTGACAACTGAAAGTTTTTCGTATTGTTATTATTCTGAATGGCTGATTTAATTTTTGGCAGTTATATTCTACGAAAATAAAATATAATCGTTTTGCACTTCAAACGTGTAGAATATATTATAATGAGAGAACTGTAACTGTAGCGCTCAAATCACTGCTATTTTATTAAAGAGAATCGTAACCCCACGTGAGAAATTATTTTGACGCTATAAGATATTATATTTTACTTTGTTTATATTATTTTTTCTATACTTTTTAAAACAACAAAAATAACTAAATTAGTTAATATAATATACATTAAAATAACAATAAATAATAAATAATATAAAAATTAAAGAAAAATTGTTTTTTGAAAATCTATCCTTAATACTAAGACAACGCTGCATTAGTGATAAATTTTAACATGATACACTCTGCGCGGTAGACACTATAACGGCCGATCCTTTATTATTGCGCCCATATTACGACGACTACGACAACATAATATACATCCACTCAACATCCTGCGGCCGAATAGACAGGAGAAAATATCTATTCTTATCTATGAGACGACCGGCTATCCTCGGCCTGTCATGCTGTCTCGTTTCTACCGTGCAATCTTCCGGTTCAGCCAATGGCCCACTCGTTCCATCTGCTGACACATTTTCCGTCCCACCTGAAAAACATTTAACAATCACATCTACTGTAAGGTTGTTGCCACATGCATGTGAATGGGTTTATATTGTGTTTTTGTATCATTTTATAAGGAAACTTTGTGTTACCTTAATAAACATCACACTTTAAATGTATTCATACCTACAAGCATATTATTGTTCTTTTCTACTGAGGCAACCATTGGGGAAAATAGGTGAACCATTATTTCATGACTTATGAGTATTAAAATAAGGCTTTTCAAAAATATTTTGTTTCTTCTTAATATAATTATATTTAAAAAACGTAAGTTTTGGAGTATAAATTATATTTTTACTATTATTTACCGTTAAGGATCTCTCAAGTTTCTTAATTTTTTGAACAACAATAACGTTCATTTTTAACAAACAACAATTTTGTTTAAACAACAATTTTATTTAATTAATTATATACTTATAATTTATTGTATAAATATTTTAAGCTAATATATTGAATTAAATTTTATAATTTAAAAAATCTACATAATAAATCTCAAAAACCAAATAATCATGCAACATCATAAATTGCAAATTTGTTTCTAGTTATCTTCTTTTTACAATTACGCCAAACAAAGCATTTTACAAACGCTTGAAGTCGTGTTCCCTAATTATTATCTAGCTATAATCTATATAAGCTGCTAAAATATATACCTATTATAAGCAAAACTATAATAAGTAATAATCACAGAATCGCTATTTCAAGTGGTATAATAAAATGAATTTCAACAATTTGTTATGAAGTTGATCTATAAAACTTGTTCATCAATACTCAACTACAAAATACAATAAATACATATTATTTTTACTATCTAACGATTAATTTTGTCCTCATATCGATAAACACTTGGTAGAAATTTTTGTTTTTATGGGAAAAAATCAAATAAATGTATTAACTGATGAATAAACTCAACATTTTAAAACCAAACCTTAAAATGAATATAAGTTAATAGACCTATATTATGTTAGGATTCATTTTTCGTATTCAATACTATTATCATAGGAAACATATTCAACATATTCATTACAATAACCTACTCAATGACGACGAACACTTGACACCTACAATAAAAACAATAAAATAGAGTGACTTTGGTAGTTTTTTTAAACTTTTCATCTCTCAAGTTTAAGCATAGACACAATGTATTACTAGAAACTACTCCCAAAGTCTAAGACTAAATTATTTATACTAATCCAAAAGGTAAATATTTAAGATAAATAGTAACTACAACCACGCATCATTTTTGTACAACTATATTATCTGATCAGAATCTAAAATTAAACACACGATACAACTTTTTTTTATTTATTTATTACTTTTAGCATACCTAAAATATCCTAATTTTCTGTCACGTTCACGTATGATTCCTAATATTTCCAATAACCTTATTTTTCTTATTTAAGCCGATAGTGCAGCCAGAATGCTTTTGCAATACTTACCCAAAATATTTCCTGTAGATAACTTATATTAATCCAGCTAGACTTTCAATTATTGAACCAATATAATTTATATTATTAATACCCAATGTATAATTTCAGTCACAATCATGCATCGAACATTGAAGTGAGGTTTTTAAAAAAGCTTACAAAAAATAAAGGCACCTAATTTGGAGCTTGTTCATTTTCAGGTATCATGACTTAACGCTCATATTGTATGCGACCACCGGTGACATTATAGTATGTAACTATTAACAAATTGCATGCCGCGCACGTCACACGGTTTCTCTTTTATGTGTATCTGCCTCACCAGCTGATTACTGTGAATTGCGAACGGTTTATTGCACACATCACAGTAGTACATATTTTTCTTGTCCACATGCGTCATATAGTTACCGAATTAGTGCTAATTCCACTGTCACAGACAAACATCATCACATGTTATTATTTTGATTTTTTTTTAATATCCGATCAAATATCGGGATACTAATATTAAATATATATTAAATAATATTGAACGATGATAAAAAATGTATTATTTTTTTTATATAATATATAAATTTATATAATTTTTAGTTTAATATTTCAGTTACAGGTGAGAGTCCTAGATACAACCACCATTTAACGATCTGGGTTAGGTCTGCTACTGAAAACGCGAATAGAAAAATTATTTTTTAAGAGTTAGTGAGGGTATACAAATTTGTTTATTGATTATATTATACTGTATAAAATAAGTAGTTTCTAGTTAAATTTAAAATTGAATTTTATTGATCATTAATAGTGCTGGGGACAACACAAGGACTTCACAAAGTAATTTAATTTATATACTGAATAATTTTGAAATTATTTTATAGCAATTCTAGATTAAAGCAGTATAATATTTATTATATTTTATCACGCAAATTATGTGTAGGTACACAACTAAAAACTAAAAAGGTAGCAAACATTATTTCACCGAGTGATGCTAGTAAAGGAAGTAATTCAAACCTAAGTGGCAAGCACATGCTGCTAGTGGGTTATGAGCGCGTTAAATTCGTGCAAAAGGTGTAAAATAAATTATTTGTTTAAAACGTGTGTAGGGATACAAGTTCGATAGTAAACGGTAAAGAAATATTTATCGTTTTAATAAGAAACATTTTAATAAATCATCAGTTCCTTAAAGGATTTAACAATATAATATCTGAACGAATTGTATTTGAATAATAGCGATAATTTCTATGTCGTTTAATAACATATAAAGTAAAATATATACCTACTGGCTACTATATATTATATATTACTTATTATAAGCTGACAGCTTTAGGTACAATATTTAAGATCACAGTTGTAAAAATAATGTTTAATAAACTATTTTGGACTATTTACATTACTTTAGAACAAAACGTGTCTACGAGTATCATTAAAATTCTGAATGACAGTAATTTATTATTTTATTAGCATAGCAGTAAGTTGAAACCAGAAGTCTGCTGGGGACGAATGTTCTTATATTTATAAGGTTATGGGAATGTCAACTCCTTAGATTAATTGTACTTACGTTTAGACGATGTGGTAAGCATTGAATAAGTGGTTCGATTGAAGATAGACGAGTGTATATATAAAATAGAAATCGGTTCTTTAAACTATATAATATAAAGATATTCCTACTGTAAATAAGATGGAAAATCGTAGATTGGATAAAGTATTTCTTGAGCTCTACCGATAACGCAGACTCGTAACATATTATTATAATTTAAAATCGACCCAATCCAAGTTAGAGCCACGAAAAAATCGGAAGAATCGCTTTGGTTAAAACAGACCATCATGACGTTTGCCTGTAAAGAGATCTACCGAACCCGCGTTGATTTATATTATCACTGATATATGGTGATTGGATAGCATAGGACCCAGATAAAAACTCGACCCAGGGTGTACTGCTCGGGCATTTGGATAATAACGATTGATAGATAGGAGCATTTATCGTGAATCTGGATTATCCGAGAAAATCGCGATCGAATAAATGTAGAATCAGCTTTGCAAATATATTATGTTTTCCGTATAGAAAATAAAAGTAATTTGGTCTAGTTATACGAGAAATTATTGAGACACCCAAAAAAATAAAATAAATGATAATACATCTGTACAAACGTCTGACATGGTCAGTGGAATTATTCATGACATGATACTGGGTATCGCAGAACCAAATTAAGTCTATTGCATATTATCAATAACATTCTTGTCGTTGATCAAACGTCAAACTTCGCGTTTATATAACATGTATTTTTAATTAGTATTATGCTTAGTAATTAATATACAAGTTGTTCCAAATTATCCAAGAGTCATTCTATGTATATCGGGTGGAAAATCAATAACTTAATTTAAATTAAAGTTTATTAAACAAAAATATTAAACAATTAATTTAATTTAATTTAATTTAACGAATTCCATAAATTTTAATTTTTTACCGACAACATTTATTCTAAGTTCTAATAATCTAATAGATATAAAATCTTAATCAAATTCCAAATCAATTCTAATTAGACGTACCCATAGCTGAAATTTAAAAATTTAATGTAAGATTGTAAGATTTCTCATAATCACTTCATATTTTAAACAAAAAATATTAAAGATAAGTATGTGAAAATAGTTTTTTTGTAGGCATAAAAAGTTAAAAATTAGAATAAATTAGAAATAATAACGAAGAATAACGATTTTAGTTGTATTGTTTTAATTTAAAAATAGTATTCTTTGCGTAAAACTTTTTCGTAGGTACATTATATTTTTATATACGATCAAGCTTTCAAATGTAATATTTTCCCCAAACAAATAAAACCTACCACTTTAGCTCAGAAATGATTTTCGTATACAATGATTAATCATTAAATTCAAATTTAATAGATATATTACTTTTCAGTCTTCAATAACAGTAGGTACACTCGTCACCTACAAACCAGCAGTGCAGTTACCTATACTTATCCCCATTTTTTTTTTTTTTTTTTGATTACTGAGAAAAAATAAATGTTCTTGAAACTATTATTTATAATGACATTTCATATGCATATTTCAATATCTAATTAGTTCCTGCTTAAATAATGATGTTTTTTATTAATTTATTATACAAAGGTAAATTTTTCTAAATTGACTGTTTTTAGTGTTATTTGAAAAATATGAAAAAAATGTTTAATATTCACAACACTCGTGGATAATATATTATATTTTATAACTGGATACAAGAACCGGTACATTCAAAAGCGTTATTAAGTAAAATGTCAATTAAGTAAAATATAAATAAATCATATTGTTAATTGAAGTATAGACTAATGTGGTTATTTAAAAATTCAAACATTTAAACATTTTTCATTTTATACGTACAAATATATACCTATACACACAGTTTAATGCATTTTATATTGTTTACAATGCGGTAATATTCTAATGGAAAAAAATTAATCGATTTTGAATTGAGGATACTAGACTGACACGTCAATGATGTTATAAAGTGACCCTCTCGAATGTCATACTTGTGTTATCGGGTTAACATGCAAACATTTGTTTAACAAACGCAGATGATTTAAAGAACAAAGATTATAACTTAAAATAATTTACCATGTTTCATAGCAGAACTACTAATTTAATCCGTAACACCTTAATTTAATTACTACAATTATGGCAAAGGGTTGAATGCGCGCATCGAGAAATATTTTTTTTATTTCCCTTAAGCTTTAGGAGAGTATAAAAAAATTGTAAAATTAATAATAAATAATACCTGTTAATTTTTACGTAATATATTTTTTAAACTAATTTTTATGGAAAATAAAATAAAATATGTTTTAGTTTCAAAATATAGATCTTGATAAAAAGTCTTAGTAAATTGATAATTTTTATCCAGCCATTTTAGTGTCAGAATTATAGGTAGGTTTGCGAGACTATTTCTGATATTAAAAAAAATTAAATCTGTATTAATTCTTGTTTATTTATTTGTTTGGATATTAATATCTTAAATAGGATTATCGCAATGATCTGACACATTCAAACGTAACATTTTCATATAATACAACGTATATATAAATAACGTCGTTTAGTGTATTTAATAATTAATAGTGAGGATATTATTTTATTAATTATTATCAATTGTCTGCAATTTTCTATTATTTTAAATTTGTTAATTTTTTTTCTCATCGTTTTAGACTGAATACAGAGACATTATTATAGGTGTACATTGTTTAGCAGGCAGTTAATATTGAAATTCTAACCATATTAGAAAAGCTAGCAGTATATTCCGATTCATCCCCTGTTCTTCGAAATTGTATACAACCGTCACTGCTGTCACCGTTACTATAACTTTATAATGGCGTTGTTAGGACCATCACTCATTTTATCCAGAAATAAACATGTATTGTCTTGTATCGCAACACTGTCAACTCCGGGGCATAGATTCAGGGTATATTATAATAATATGTACGCGGTTTACGGCCGTAATAATCAGCAACTACATACACACGGGGATCCACGTAATGCGTGTTTGGGAAGAACTCCCGAGATTATTATCATATACGCAAGCGGGGCGTCGCACGCGCGTGTTTTATCAACATCTCATAGATGAGATGACGTTTCCATAAAATACTTATAATGATGTATTGTCACGTGTTATTTCTACCGTGGCCATATAGGATTTATAAATGTGTTGGCGTGGGCGTCACGTGAGTCAAAATTCTAGGGTAGAAAATAATGTATAATGTACTAGTTTTACGCGTATTTCTTTTATACGGGCATTTTAAACTTAAATTATCAACCAGGCCATAAATAGTGAATAGCATACTAAAATAAAACATTTTATGAAAACGTATAACGATTGTCGCTATAGGAGAGTAGGTACATCTACATTATACATAATGTGAATACCAAAATATCTCTCTCTTTCTCTCTCTCTCTCTCTCTCTCTCTCTCTCTAATATAGTTCAAAATGAAATAAAAATTGCATTTATATTTTTCTCTTTATTATCAATTACTTTTCTAACGACTAGTAGCCGTGGGCTACAAAAAAAGGTCTATGCTCACATGTACCGAGGTGCATGGCCCCTAGTTTAACATGTTTGCTTCTATACTTATTAGACTCTTGTTAAAACAGAATTTAAACTGTTACTAGTAACTAAATACCTATCTTATTATTTGTAATTTTGTCACTTATTTAAATTCCATTTATTTAGTTTTTTTCTGTTTTTTTTTTTTTTTTGTGGCAAAAAATTATATGCAGGTACCCATGCTATCTCCAAAAAATATATGATGTTCTTCTCGATAACGCTATCCATTGACATGTTTTATATACATATACAATACACATATATTATGTTTATTGCATATTATCTAAAGTAGGTACTCATATATCACAAAGCATACCTATTATTTCATATTATTATGTTTAATTTAACTATAAAAATACGAAGAATTCATGGCCTATGGGAATATGGTATATATTATATTTTAAACAAAAGTAGTATAAACGGTTGTAGATATCACGTACTCGTATATATATATATATACGATTATATTAACCTTTAACTTCAATTTTATAAAATCAGTGAATATTTTAGCCATTTTTAGGCGCCTTTATAAAGTGCAATTTGTTTAAATTTATTTTAAAATAACGAATTACTTTTATTTCACTTAAATGATGGTTTGGAAATTATTGCGGGGCAAATTCATTGTATATTTAATTAAACTTTTATTTCATACATTAGATACATTTTATTCTAAAGAAAAATTTAGTTTTTTTATTATTTCATATTACACAAATAAATCCTAGATTTAGTTATTGTCAATGTACTGTCGCCAAATGAAAAAAAAAATGCATTATAAATACTAAAGAAACCTTTGCATTTTATTTTACAACTCTATTACCGAAACTTGCAACGGATATAATTTACAATGTAAATATGATTGAGTATACTTAGAATATGATAGGTATAGTATTTAAATTATATATTTTTAATAATGTGATAGTAAATATACTTTTTTTACTGACAAATATCAAATTTATTCTATAATATTATTTGAGACTTAGCTATAACTATTTAGAAGTTATTCAAAGAATATTGTCAGTTTTTTTTTTTTTTTTTTTTTTTAATCGATTAACGTTTTATGTGTTGCAGTTATTTCGTTTATACATTTATCTACTGATTTTCTTTCTGCAAATACATTCTGAATTTAACTCAATTTTCAATACCCAACACCGTCTTTTTTATGGTGTATTTATATTATGTATATTCTATTCTTTACACTATAATAAGTCGGTAAAGGCATATTCTAGACTTTGGTTCAATAATATAAGAAACACGCGTTATTTTACTTATTTAGAAACATTTTATCAAATCATTTTTTTAGCTCTGTTTTTTATTTAAGCCACTTTGTAAAATGTTGACATAATATTTTAAGTTGAGTAATGTAGATATTAAAGTAAATGTCCTGTAACAAATTCTACCGCTTCCAGTGACGTTAATTATAATTACTGTAAGGTATAGATACCTACTATTATTTTTTTTCCTCAATATCACCTACTCTTTTTAAACTAAATCTCTACAGTTTTTGAGTTTGTTTTATAAAATGTAATTTAATGTTTATATAATTGATATTACAGATATATTTCATCTTAATTATTTAACTATAGCGATTTTTCGTATAAATTGTATTAACCACTTCCTTTAGAGTTATATAAATTAGGTGCAGTTTGTTTCGGACATCATTCATTTATATTTATTTAATGAGACTTATGTCAAGTTTTTTAGAACTATTATTTTACATACAATTTAATTGCGAATGTACAATAGTTTTCAAATACTTAATGGGATACAATACAATGAACAAATTGATATTTTACTATAATATCAGAATGAATATTATGTCTAATTCAAATAATGAACACTGTTATAGTATAATAACCAATATCGTATTTCTTTATTGAAATATAAATAACACATTACTATACAAATGAAAATAAATTTAATTTATAATCACTCAATTTAAAATGCATATATCACAGTAATGATATTTGTTATTTCATATATTATTAAGTGAATTTTATTATATAAAGTATATTCAATTAGCCGAATATTGTTTCAACTGTTTACCAATGCAACATTAACGTATATTTTATGTCATAAATGAATTAGATTCGTGTGTATAATATAATATTATTATAAATTAAAATATTAAGCGTTTATTTTATAATTATAATTCAAACTGTGGTTAACATAAAAATTTAAATAAATATATTACATCAAATTTGAAATATATTAATTTTAATATCACCTATCCATTTATATTTTAGTTTTTAATGTATGATGTACACAAATACACCAAATTATATTTTAATGAAACAACGACCGCGTTATTTGTCACATATCCATACTTGTAATTAGAACCTATTAGGTAATGAGAAATATTCAAGCGTCCTCACACATATTATTAAGATATATTACACCTTTACCTACGTATTACGACTTAAAATTATACGTATGGTATTTTTAGGGTAGGTATAATTTTAAATTATATAATTTCAGTAAACATATTTTATAAAAATGCTTTTAATCAGTACAATAATTTACTTGAAAATGTGAAGTGATACCCAGTATTATTTTAATAGGGAAAGGTTATTTAGAGACGTTTTATACTAAAACAGATTTACATTGCATAATATTATATAATTTATAAAAAAAAAAACACTCATTGTGATGAGACAATTAAATGAATAACTTAAAATTAATATTATTTTTTATCTGATTATCTCTTTTGTCTTTTTTTTATTAATGGACTTGGTAAAAAACTTTAGTTTCAATAGTCTCGACAAATTATTAAATACCTACTGTCTTGAGCGAATATAATTGATTAACCGATACATAAATACGATTACATAATAAACTTATGTATCTTTTACAATAAGTATAGTTTTGTTTATTATTCAGAATAAATTATTACTGAACTTTAGTTAGACGAAATTATAAGTCACATTAGCTTTACTTTGACTTATCGTCCATAATTACATTATATTTTCATAAATATATAATATTACTGTCATTCATGAGCTCAAGTTTAATAATCGTATACTATTGTGCTTTAAGTAGATATTTTATTAAATTATCAATGCGATCAAAGAACTTTCGTTATTAAATTTATTGACTATCCCAAAATACGATGTGTAAAAAACACGATTTTTTGTGAAACGCTAAATAATATTGTAATTCGTATAAACTACGAATCTGTTATAAATGTATAGTGAGTATATTGTATCGGAAACACTGACATTTATAAAGATGTTTAACGCAAGGCTTAAATTATAATGATAAATCAAATAACACTACGTTTCAAAATCGCACAGTCGATAATAATTTATATCATTGCGGTAAACTGTTCAGACGAAATAATGGTTTTATCCAACCTTGATAAATACGGTGAAGAATAAATAACAAACGATAGTACGCAGAGAAATATTCACACAAGAAAATATTATAAAATCAAAAGAATTGTTAATGGACTATTTGGCTTTGACGTCCGTCGAAAAACTTAAATCAATCAGCAGTAGGATAATCAGATGACTATAATATATAACCGTAATGTGTCTAGGTACTAGATCTATTATACCTATGCTTACGAAAAACAGCTTGGTCGATACATTGTGTAATATTTAGGAACCAGAAATGTATGTGTTTGCATATTAATGTTCGATGTATGCACTTTAGCTTAAAATGTAGGCATTTCCTATCGAACTGATTTCATAAACCATATTTTGACTTTGCATATTTAAGACGTTCAAGCGTAATATCTTGTTCTTAAGACATGAAATTTGCATAAGCTGTGTACATCTTTAATACTCCACTAACGTCCTATACTCTTATACTCGGGAACCAATAATAATTATTGTCAAAATATTGAGTTCCAACTAAATTGAAAATGGTAGGAATAGTATAAGTAATGATTACTGTTGTCTATTAGCACTTATTTATCTTTTATTCTCGATGGAGTATTAAATATTTAATAATATCTTTCAATAGCAAACCAATTTCATCTTGTTTATAAAAAAAATTGTCTTTACATCAGAACATTTT
Source organism: Aphis craccivora (assembly GCA_009835225.1). Taxonomy (NCBI): domain Eukaryota; kingdom Metazoa; phylum Arthropoda; class Insecta; order Hemiptera; family Aphididae; genus Aphis; species Aphis craccivora. The sequence goes on from VUJU01000798.1 coordinate 55,843, forward strand.
TAGCTAAAAATTCCTTTTTATTCCTTTAATTAAAATTTGTTTTTCAAATGGTGTTTATTACTTAGGTAGGTACATTATTTATAAAATTTTGCTCTGTATTTTATCTTATAAAATCACATAGAAACATGATGTATACATGTTTTAAATGTGTAGATAATCATTTACTATTTAAAATTAGAAATAAGCAGTAAGTCACTTTGATTTATATTTTAACATCTTTTCATGTTATCTTTTTTAGTTACCTATTAAATCCAAACGATTTATTTTTCTAGAAACATTTTTTTATATACTCATAAATATATTTTTTAATCTAAAACATTAATTCTGTACTTCAGCTAATATACATAAATTATAATAATTTGTTAGAATTTTGTTCAAAGTTTAATCAATTTTATTCTATGATGATTTTTAAGTATATTATGTATATAGTGCTTGCAGGAATGTTATATGTTTATACATAAATTACAATAAATAACAGTATATAATTTTAATATCTTTTGTAAAACATCACTCGTTAAGACATTAGAAATGAATATAAGGGGAAAACCTTAATGCCATTTCTTTGTACAGCTAATGTTCGCATTATACAATAAAATGAAAATCATGATACTGTTGAACAACATATCTTATGCCTGCATTATAAAAATATGGATGTAGGAATGGAACTACATTTTTATAATGATCTGGCACTCATGTCTTCTTTCGTCCAGCAATATGTAATTTAAATATATATATAGGTATATGTGAGTTTATGCTCAATATACTGACGAACTCATTACGAATGAATTTCATAACAACAAAATAATTTATAAATTAAATCAGAGAAAATTATAGTGGATTAATTTGTAAGGAATTACTGGAAAACAACCCAGGAGTATCATTTGCCAAAATATCAAAATGTATAATACAAACGTAATCCTCAAAAAATAAAAATAACTCAGAACAAATATGTCAAATTTATTTGCAAGACTAAACTAAAGTTTCTTGTTGAAGTGATATAATATTAAAGACAAGAATTATTAATTTAGTTCGAAATTAATATTTCAATAATATTTATTTTCGTTGCCAAAAAGACGTTGTTGGAACCGAAGTTATTGTTGCCCTTTTGCGTTGTTTTATTGTCTTTAATTTTTGAGCAGGTTATTTAAAAATATATTTTAAATTACTACATTGACCTGATTTTTTTTTATTATTTATTAAATTATGTGATTAATAAAATTATGAATATAGACGAAAATAAGTATCTCTTGAATAGTATTTGTAGTGTTTACTTTAATATACATAACAAATGAATCAAATTTGTTAACGCTTCAAGTCTCAAATAATAACTGTAATAACATTTATTTTTCCACTACATTATCCCTTTCTTAAATTTACAAATTATTTATATATTTTTAGCTTTAACGTAGACAAAACAATGCATTAAAATTCACTGCGGATAAAACCTCATACTATACCACGAAACAAACTCTAAGACTTTTTTATCGTCCGATTTATAAGCACAAGAAAACATCGCTCCAAAAAGATCAAATTTTTAGATCTTGAATATTTTCTATAGCTAAAAACTGTCAGCCAGATTCATAAACATTTGTTATACAACCATTGTATTTTAATATTTTATAAAAATTATTCATATTGTTCATATCCTAATTCTCAATTCTGCATGTAATAATCAAACAATACAAGTGAATATATCCAATTTATTATAATAATTATTTTATTAAATATATGTTTAGAAGCAATATTTTATATTTACCTATATATTAATAACAAACATAATATTGTTTTATATTAATACTGTGGAGACCAATATTTTATGAACTATTGATACAATACAATTAATTTGATTGTAAGACATATCCTTAATTTTTTTCTTTTTATAATCTAATAATAGTTATTATGGTCATAATATTCTTTGTATGTTCATGTTAATAAATATATTATTATATAAATATCTACTATATGTTTGCAAGACAAAAAAAAATCTATAACTCAACAAAACCACGTGTGTTGAGAAGCATTATCTTTATTTATTTATTATTATAAACATATTGTGTTTTAGTGTTATAAATTAATGAAACTGAAGTTGATAATACTAAAAATGTTTACCAACATTATGTAAAATAGTCGTGTTTAGAAAAATAATTAAATTTATGCACAAAAAATAAAATAAAATCTGTGATGAAAAAAAAACACAAATTATTATTGCAGATTAGATTTTATTAATATCATCGTATTTTTAAATAACATCATATGCCACGTATTAGAAGTTAGGTACCTTATAAAAAACTTAAGACAATTTATATACATGAAATATTTCTCTACCAATTTTAATTATTTATGTTATTCTAAAATGGTTATAAGTTGTACGAGGTTTTGTGAAATAAAGACATTCATAGAATAAATAAAATTTGTATATTGTTTTATTTATGTACAATGTGTAGACTGTAGGTATACAGTTTTAAATTAATAATGATACGATTAATGTTTAATTATCTAAAAAGTATAATCTAATTACTGTACATACTAATTATAGTAAACATGTATAATTCAGTAAAAACTTTTAAAATTATTTAATGTTTTTAAAACGAAAAATTTAAAAATAACAACTGCAGATAAAATAGTTTTAATATTATCAATAATTTACTGTGTATTTAAAAATTAAAATTGTATGTGCATACAAATTAGTAGTTGTAAAATTCAGGAAAACCCTTAATATAAATTACGAATTTAAAAAAAAAAAATGCAAATAATTATTAAATGTAATTTTGTTTGAGTATCATAATGTATTCAATTAATTGTTAGGTAACCATTTGAAACCACAGGCACACTCAAATAACCAAAAGGCTGATATTATCGATTTTTTTTTTTTTATTAAATTAATTTAATGAAATGTTAACAATAAATTATTTTTATTTATTAGCATTATTTAATAAATTTTGTTTTTAATATAATATTTTAAAAATTAAAAAAAAAATATATATCCATAAGATACAACTATTCCCATTAAAAACATATTAATAGGTATATAATTAAATCTATAACCCAAACTAGATTATTTTTATAAAGCTCATTTTTTTTAAAAAAGAAACAATTTGAGACTTTAGAACAAATAAAGGACATAATAAAATATAGGACATGGCATAGTTTAAAATATACTTGTAATAACGATAAATCTCAAGTACGATTTTCATATTTAGACGGTTATTATTATTTGAATTATAACAAATATGAACACAAAAATGATTATACCATAAATTTTACCGTTATCTGTAGTGTTTTTATTTATGATATTTTTCATAATGACGTGATGAACGTTACGATATCGATGAACCCGCAAAGTGTAATAATATATTAAGTATATACATATTATAATATAATATAAAATCTGACTACTGAATATCATGTGTTATAATGTGTTTAAACGGCCAAAAAAAAAAACCATAATGATAGTACCTATTTATATAATGGATATTAACTGTATTAACTTACTTTATCCGAGTAATAATCCTTCTATCGTTTTCCATTTTGTTACTGTTAAAATATATAATGCAAACAAAATTACAACAATTCATTCTGTGATTTTTCGCTTCTTAATTCTGGACAATATTTTATGTTATGATAAAAAACTGAAAACAACTAAACCTTGAGTCCAACGTTAATCCAATATTATTAAGATTGGTATTTGCCTTTATATTATGTTTACATAAAAAATATGTCCAAAATTAAGAAAGCAAACTATGATTGTAAATCATTTAATTATAAAAGTAACCATTGTATAATTTGTCCATAAGTTATGATTTTAATTTTTCTTTTTTAAATGTATTTGTAAAAAAAATATAAAATGTAAATACCACATTTCTATTAATGCCGATAGTAACATAATATGTAAATAGCTAAAGCTTAAATAAAAAGATATTCGATGTTTGCTAGCCAAAATTAAATGCATGTGTGACCTTCCCTTTAGAAACCTATAGAGATCGCAAAAAAGGCTATTTACATCCTTCGAGTCTCAAAGAATAATTGTACCTACTTTAGTATTTTTTCGAGTCTAGAGAAGAAAACAAACAAATAAAAATGTTAATTATTGTGTCTATATACTGTTTATATGTGTATAAGTATACAGACGACTCGCATTTAAAAAAACGTGAAAAAATATATTTTGAAAAAACTAGCTATAAAATAACCGAAATGAACAGATAAATACCCGTGTTCTCGAAAATATAGTCCTCACAAGTAGGTATAGTAGTATACTTGAAATTTAAATTTGAATAAATTCATCGTTTAATTATTGGAACGAATGGTGAATCCTGCCATAGGTACATTATATACATATATAATATATACTAATATATACGCACGCGTGCGCAGTAAAAGTAAAAAACAATATGATCTATAACCACCACAATTGATCTACAGCTCCGATTAGAATGCAAACGGTATTCGCGACGGCAGCGGTGATCAATGAGCACACATCACACGTGTCATCGAACAACGACGCACAAATCGTCAACCATTTACATAGCCACCATCAGATATTTCGCGCGTCATCGTCGATTGACCGCGCCAACCCCTCGATGATGAAACCAAGTATATTCAGACGCTGACTACCCCTTTGTCTAAACGCCACGTGTACTATTCATCTCCAGTAATGAAAGTATAATATGTAAAGTTATTTTTGACGGTTTTTAAATGTGTAGTGCATTGATACTACTGCCCGATGCTTACTGACTCAAAAGACTATTCGACCCATAAGTAATATTGGTACCTGTCCAAAATAATCGCCTCTCCGGGAAAAAATATATAAAATGCTTCAAAACATGATAAAATAGTTCGACATTTTCGTAAGAAATGTATAATTAGTACGTATGCCTATAATTATGGGTATACTTATATACAATATTGAACGGGGAATTAGCTTACCACAGCGTTTTCTTTTAATAATAAATTTATTGAAATTGTGATTACTTTTTAAATTTTTAAAACACTCATACTTGTTAGAATCATATTTTTTATTACATACCATTCAACAAATTTTCAGTAGTGATAAAATATTCTTATTTTCAAATTAAAACCAATTTTTTATGTTAATTGTAATTTAAATAGATGATTTTATTAAAATGTTAATATGCCTATCTAAATCAGAATTTAAACGAGTAATGTCGAGTACAGTTCTTCAAATTTGTTTTATATCATAAGAATAATAGTCTTTAGAAGATGGTTCTGCAATTGTTCAAAACATCATTACTCCTCATTTCCCAAACCTATCAATTATCATATACCATAATTCTTAGTAGGAACAAAAATTTTAAATTTAATTTCGATTTTTGACTTAAATACATCAATATTTATAAACAATTTTCGACTTGACAATTTATAGAAAAAAGGGTAACCCTAATTTTGAATATAACTGATATTATCTCATAGACAACTCTTTAAATTATATATGAAAGAACGATTTGTTGAAAACATGATCCTTAAAATATGTAGATACTTACTTGTAACCATAACTAGATACTTGAAAATTCAGAAACTAGGAATTTAAATTATTCCACTACAAAAGAAAAAATGGAAATGAACATTGTTTTAGTTTAGATGAATTACCATACGCATTATAGTATTATATGTGATAATAATATTTAATTTGGTTTTATTTTATTTCAATTAAATTGGTATTTTAAATGTGTTGTAAAATAAAATAATAGTACGTGTAATGTGTATTATACTATAATATATTATTTTTCATTTTCTAAAATAATCGATCGTCTGTTCTTGCATATACCTTATAACTTAACGCGACAATAATTTCACAAATAAATGACATTATATGGAAAAAAATAATAAATTGTATTTTTTAAAGATGAGATTTCAAAAATATTTATTTGAGAAAAATGTATTGACGTGGACAAACATTATAGAACACTATATGTCTATATTAAATATGTAATATGTACTATACTTTTTTCTCTAAAAAAGTATCATTTTAAAAAGAATATAATAAAAAATCTGATATTCCTATGTATTATGGAATACTCAAAATACTCGATATGGTTTCTTATTTTAAATTATTATTAGTTCGACCGTTATGATGATATTATTCGATTTCATAACGTTGAAGATTTCTTACTGTAAATAAAAATGTTGGGTCAGTCAATAGAGTAATTTAAATTTTTACTTTAGTATAATATATGGACAACCATAAAGAGTTTTCTAAGAAAATCAAATATCGATTATCATTCTAAATTTATATTGAATTCAATGAATAGCTAACATCCCTTAATTATTGTCATTTTCTTCGTGGAAACTGTTATGTTTAAGTGACATTTGTATTTAAACTAACCCTATTGTCTAATTAAAAGCCTCAATAATTACGACTTTATTCTAAAGTCCCTTATATAATATATATATTACAGTCATTGAGTTTATATTGTTGAATTAGAGTAAGTTCTACTAACTACCTAATCCTCAATAGCATACTGTAATTCAAAGCGAACAATACTTATTATTACTTTTGTGTGAAATTCTCGATAAATATTAAAATTAACTATCGTATTATATCGATTATAAGTAGTTCATTTTTTGTACTGGTCGTAGGTATTCACGTTTATTTAGAAATATTATTTCCATAGCCGTGGATGTAAAAATAATTGATAATAATTCTGTTTTTTAATGTCACATTTTTTAGGTAATATTTTAATTTTCTGGAAATAAAGACGGGCACGATTACAAAGCATACGAAAGAAAACTATTAATACACGTGACTTTCTCATGCATTGGTGGTGTCAACGACATCATTGAAATACATATTTCAAGTAAGTAATTTTTAGTAAGTTCATACTTTTGAAGTGTTATTCTTTAAAAAAATAAATTAGATTATTAATTCTTATTTTAATTAATATCATGTAGCACAAGTGGTTAGGTATTTCTTCTTTTTATTAAATATTTAAGAATGCCTCTTTTATTTTTTCTAAGAGGCATTAAAATAATGAGTAAGTTACTGGAAACTCGTGTTTTTTTCTTCTTGCATCAAAATATTCGATACACATAATAAATATTATTATTATTATTATTATTAATATATTATTTATTATGTACCTATTATTTTGATTATTTTGAATCAAAACTGTTATTATAATATTATACTTCGCAATAAAACAGGTATTTATACCTACTTACCTATTTACAAAACAATATTTTCTAATAACATCTCTAGTAAAATGTTAATAAATTAATATTAATTAATATTATAACTCTAATTTTCAAATCATCATTATTATCTTCCAAAAATATCGGCTATTAAAATATGTCTTGGGAGAAAAATTAAAATTAATCAAAACTAAGTCTTTTGAGTAATAATTCACAAAAAAATGATAATTGTTATAACATTATAAAACTGATGAAAATTTAAATTATTTTTTTCCTTAAATAAACAGACTAAATTAAAAAACATAGGTATGTTACATTAACAAGTTTAGGTAATACTCTCAACTCTGACCAGCCAAACAAACTTTCTGATACTGCGCATGGTGTCATTTAGGGATGCGCAGAAGAACCGATTCCCATCAGACCATGATGGTCTATCCTCTCCAGTCTCCCTAGATAAAGTTTAGTAAAATATATTAATTTGTATAAAATGAAACATAAGATTAATGATATAATAGCATTATTTATATATTAAAACATTGTTATACCTACATTGTAAATTCGTATCAAATTAAATCCTAAAAATATAAATAAATGCAGGTTATATACAACAAGTAATAATAATTATAATATTTTCCTGTCACCAATCAATTAAATTATGTTATTATGTTAAAATACTCACTTTTAGTAATTATATCCATTTGAACCACTTCGACATTGAATGACATTTTATTCTTGACATTTAGGTGTTATAGTATCACATACAAGTGTACAACAATCAATCTTATATTGGTAACTGCTATATAAAAAAAAAAAAATTAACAACCAATGACCCATAGTACTTACGGTTTTTGTGACAGATTTTTTTTTTTTCAAAACTCTTAATATGGTTAATGGTTTTAATTTTAACTGCACTCAAAAAAAAACAGTAGTGTCGGTAGGTATATATTATTATGAAACATTATTAAAGTTGAAAACAATACGTTAGTTAGATTTAGATACGTATTCACATATTCAGTAATAGAAAAAAAATATACGAGTTCTAAATTAAATCAGCATAGGAGGAAACATATTTATTTATTTATTTAACATATACGGATGTAAGAACTAAAACATAATACTACAAATATTGGGTAAGGAAAATAATAAATATAATACAATAGATGAATTATTGTTATTAATAATAGATTGTATATAATAAGAAATACTTAAGAATTAAATACAAAATACAAATTAAAAAAAATAAGAAACTATTAAATATAATCTGATATACCTGAAACCATTAAAAGTTAAGCAGAGGAGTTTAAAATATAATTTATATTTGAAAATAATGGATAAAAATCATTAGAAGCTCTAGTATAATTAAGGCTTTTAATTTTAAAACAGATTAAAGAAAGTATTTTATGATAACCAATTGAACCTAATAATAGTTTTAAAGATATGTAGAGAGTAAAAGTATACGGGTGATAGTAGAGAAATATTAAGAAAATTTAAAACATTATTATATGAGCCATAGGGGAAGTCTATGGATATTGATTTAATTGAAATAAAACGTAAAAAACTATTTTGAACAGATTCTAGAGTAAGATATTGTTTTGACGTATTATTTATCCAAATGAAGGGTAGTACTTAAGATTAGATCGAACTAGGGAGCAATTTAGAATTTTTAAAGGAATAGAATCTAAGAATGAACCACAAGTGCGTTAAATAAATTTTAAATTACAAAAACCTTTATTCTTTATCATTTCTATATAAGAAGAAAATTTGAATTTAAAATCAAAAATTATACTTAGATTCTTAAATTGAGAAACAAGCACAGAAGTCAGAAATAGAGTATTGAAAGTTATAGGATTTTAATTTCATGATTTTAAATTTATTAATATTTAAAACTAAATTATTCATATAACACCGCACAAGTAGATTATTATTAATATCTAATTTTAATCAATAGCATCTTGTTAAAATTTTATAATTTTTACTAGTTTGGAATCTTCGAAAAATAAAAGAATATTAGAATTAATAATATCATTAAGAGAATCATTTATAAATATATTAAAAATTAGAGTTGCAGTTGCAGATCTCTTATTAAGGGACACCTGATGGAACACATAACTGTATAGAGCAAAACTAAAAATATTTAACGATTTGGTAACGTTCAAATAGAAATAATTTAAACAAATTTAATAGAATACCAGAAAATCCAAAAAGCTGTAATTTGTATAAGAATTGTATGATTAAATTGATCAATTGTCTTTGAAAAGTGAGTACCTACAAATATTATCAGTTTGTGCATTTATGTTTCAAAATATAAAGAATTATATTTTTCACTACGGGTAAATTACTAGAATCACAAGCAGATCGTTTAGGTATAAATTTATATTAGTTATTTGTAAAGAATGAAGAACAAAAATTTGATAATTTTGATGAAATAAGAATGAAAATGTTTTCGGAACGATAGATAACTTTAAAATAGGGAAATAATTTCAAATTAATATATAATTATAATTTATATTTATATCAGTTAAGTTTTACTTTATTTTAGTCATTCCGCATGTATTGCAAAGTATAACACCGAAAGTTAATTTTTATAATTACTGCGTTGTAAATTCCGTCGTTTCCGTTATTTTCATACGGAACATAACGTCTAAAATATAGGCACTGCGAGACGCGAGTTTCAAAAAAAAAAAATAAATAAATAAAATAAGCAGATATAGCTGCAGTAAAACAAATCAAAGCAATGAAGTAATTCCTAGTATTTTTATATCGACTAAGTAAAATGATGTAGGAAAAAGAAGTCTATAAAATAGAAAAATAACAACAATTTCAGTAGGTAAACTTAGATAATATACATTGAGGGGTGAAAATAAAAAAATATATAAGTACATTATTCTTGTTGTACAAAATATAATATTATACTGGATTTACCCGCAGTTCATTCGAGAGAAAATAAGTAGTATTGAATTCGACTGTTGTATAGGTATCAACTAGTAACACTGTTACAATTATTTGCTTACTCATAATATAATATTATATTGTTATTTTTGTTACGTTATTACATAGACAGCAACGTGTTACGTGTCGTGCGATTGTGATTGAGTGTATTGTCCGCGCAGATCTGTAAAGCTATTTGATAGCGCCTGTGTGCAAAAATGTGTAAGCATTTTTCTCTCCTGTACTTCAATATGGGGAGGATCGTGAGAGCAATTCTCTTCATCCTATGCGGTAAAGATGACTCTATTTCAGAGTGTATGTTATACGAAAATATTTCATATTATAATAATTATCCACCCCACATTTTTTGTTCTCACCACTCCACAACCCTCATCACGGATTAAAATATTTTAGCATCGTCGATATAAGTTATTTAATTCATCTTTATACCATAATCAATAATTGAATAAAAACTGATTTTAACATAGTTTCTCAACTATTAGTTCAGCAAATTTAGAATCGTGTGTTTTTTTATAGTTATAATTATTGAGCCAAAGATTTCATTTCCTATAAATATTATTATAATACTAGGTATTAAATATGTAATGTAATATGTATAAATTCCCTATTACATTTCACCAAGCCGACCCACGTAAAATGTTCTCCTTTTTTTCATTCCTTCTCAACTTTTATGTATTTAACGTTTATATGGTTTTGTTTTGCTTTATTTAAATCTTGATGGATTAAACCAAGCAAGATTTAGTGGTATTATGGTTTAAATGCGTTGAATAATGACATTGTTTTTTTTTTTATAATTTCGGGGATTTAATTACAGTCTTTTTTCAAATATTCCAAGTAAAATTTGAAATCAATAATAATTTGCCTAAAATATAAATAAGACTACACTGCCGGAATACTTTTATAGTTAAAAAATTTTTTAACCAAACAATATTTTTATTTCTTATTAGTCATTCAATAATCATTTAAACAAAATATCTAACTAAATAGTCCATAGACATTAGACATATCAACATAAAAATCAAGGCCGTACCTGGGGAGAGGTTTTATAAATCAAAATAATATTATGCAATTACTCCATATTAATTTTAAGTATTTTTTTGTATATCTATAAATTTTTATTGAGAATATATTTTTTTTTTTACAATGAAGGGTTATAATAATTATTATATTTTGAAATTTTGTAGTTGTACGAGATTATGAAAACTGTTATTGTTTATATTTACACTATTATAATATGAATTGAATAATAATCAATGGCGTGCTCCGATAATAAAAAATGTCCTTATCATAGTATACGGTGTGCAGTGAAATATTATATTAGAATAAATAGGTAATCAATATTAAGGGGCCCGGTGCCAGATTTTTAAATTTTCCGCAATTCTACAAAATTTGAAAATTAAATTTTGCATTTGAGTTACCACGTTAGTTATAATACTTTTCCACTAATTTATTACCCGATACCTATTTAAGGGGGGTTGATAGGGTGTATTATACCGAAAAAAATGACTTCACGGGAATAATTCTCAGGCCTTGTAGAATTGTCGGATTTTGGTAAATATATTTTTATTTGAAAGAAGAAGACTTTCTACAGGCCGCATCGAACTCCGATTTTTATTTTATTTAAAATAATAGTAAAATATAATTTATACAAAATTGCTTAAAATTGTATTATTTTTGAAGACAGGTTATAAAGTTTCAGATAAAAATATTGAAAAACGGAGATCGATGCGGCCTGTAGAATATTACTCTCTATTAGTTAAAAAAAAAAATTATTAAATTTGGTTGATTCTACAGTACAGGATCCCTATTCCCGTAGAGCGTATTTTTGTGTACAAAATCGCATTGGAACCGGGAGCCTTAATTGTAGCATTGGCTATTCGCATAACCCACTGTTACTATAAAATAATCAAACCAAAATCAATTTTTTTATTAGCCTATTACTAAAACACTTGATAGATGTGAAAATCTTTCACATCATTACACTTATATTTAGAAATTTTTAATTTTATTATACTTAAAAGTTTTAATTGTTTTCAAACGTATAGATCTTATGAATAATGAAAATTTAATTTTACTTCAATTTCTTAACATAATTCATTGATTACTTTAATAATTGATATTTTATATAATTAAAAAAAAAAAGTATCAAACATTGCTTAAATTATATTATATCTTATATACATCAATTATAAAGTTAGCCAGGTAACAACTAGGTTCAATTAATTAATAATATTATTGTATTCAATAATGTTTGTATATGTGTATGTAATTAATTTGGCATTTTATTGTTATGTCTCGTGAAGAAATCCTTATTGGAATTAAGTTAGTTGTAATTTGTAAGTAGTGTAGTAACCCTAAAAAACATTATAATATTAAGTATACATTTTAATGTTGTATAAATGATAAATTATACGGGTAATATAATTATTTATGATAACATATAAACTAAGTATTAATATTCAATAAACGGTGTAGTGCGTGATACTGTACAGTGTACACTGTACATCCTTATAACACCACCCTTAAAACACCGAAAGCCTATGTCAAAGGTAAAAACAACAAGTTGTTTTTACTAATCCATATCATAAATACAATTCGGCAATTAACTATCACGCCACCATTCGTCATTGACAGAAACCATATAAATACGGATACAGTACCTAACGATATTCAAAAAGTAGTCATATTGCTAAACTGACTGATTATTCACTCTTTTTATAAGAATAATGCTCGTCGTGGATTTTATCACAGCCACATCACTGCGACCGCAAGTACTTAGTCATTCCCAGTAGTAACTTTTACATAGCAGTTAGCTATTTTTATTTGTTTTATTGTTTTAAAGTATAAAGTATTATTAAAATCGGAAACAGATTTAAATGATATAGAGGTTAGGTTTTTATAATAGAAACAACAAATAACAATAAATAATAGAATGAAATATTTAAGTTACAAGACAAATAATAATAAACGTATACGGTAAAATGCGAGAGTTTTTTTATAAATAATGTACAATTTTAAATAGATTACACTGGTGTGTTTGGATACGGTAAATTATAAAGTTACATATTGTGTTAAGTATAGCTGATGTGACATTTTTATAATAACATGAACAAAATACTAATCATGCATTACAGATATGAATATTAATATGCCTCGGCCAAAAGCCGTGAGAGTAGAGTGAGGTAACTTCTAACTTAATGTTAGATAATAATATTTAGATAATAAAGATGCATTATTTTTTATTTTAATATCTTTTTTACATGGAAAGGGTTACCAGTTTGAATACGGTTTGTTCTAACTTAATAATTTTTACTTATTGTTAAATCATCCAAGACTACTGAAGTTGCTAATTCATTTGATTTACCGATATAATTTTTTGTATCAAATTTATTTAATCTAATTTAATATGAATGGAAAAATATTCAAATTATACCTAGAATACCTAGTATTTATGGAGGTATCATTGTAAATTTGAATAATTATGTATGTATAAAAAAATAAAAATGTAATTAGAAAAATTTTTAGTTAAAAAAACCAAGTATATTTATAATATGTATTTTACTATTTACAACAATTGGGAATTTTAAGATTTTACAATAATCCAAATGCTGGTTGTGCGATGGTACGTTTAAAGTATGTCCAAAACTCTTTCATCAATTTCACATTTGATTAAAAACTTAACAGAGAAAATATTCATCCCTCTAGTAGTCTATTATTTTACTTATTAACCGAGAAAAATTAAGAATTAAATACAACCACCAACTCCAACTTACCATTAATTCTAAGAAATAGGAATAACTGAAAATCTATGGACTCACCATTACGATTATGAATCGAATCGAATCGATGTGCAAATATATAACTGTAATCATTAGAGGGTACTATGCTATATAATATATGAATTGACCTATGCAAAATTTATAATAATAATAATACATTATAGTCGTAGGTACTGGCTCACGTATTTCCCATACGTAAATAACAACTTTCAATTGACACAACCATGAGGCCACGGAAAAATTATTAACTTCATATCCAGGAAAAAAGGAATGGAGACACCACTTATGAGAAAGCTACCCACACCTCCGGATGTGTACCAAAACCGTTTTGTTCACAGCATCTTTACGCCATTCGCTTTTACATATACTTTTAATACTTGAGTTAAATTATATTTGGTTTGAACAATCGTTTCGAATTCACGACTAGGAAGACTGAAAGTCGGCATTTATAATGTAAATATTTTCTTTGATAATTGAACAGAAAATTATATAAATAATAAATGTAGGTAACTATAAATGCAAATCAGGAAATTGTAACTGATTGTGAAAAAGTGGGTATTAATTCCATACATGAAACTTTTCTATTTGCAATTCATTTAACATATTTTTTTCACTTTCCTCAAAACATTTACCAAAATATTTAAGAACTCAACCAACCTACCACTCTCCTTTCCAGAAATGTGGTCAGAGTCAAAGATTTGCGTAAAGCGACAATTACATAAAATTCATATTACAATAAAAAATAGAATAATATAGCCTCATCCTGGTACGAATATTTAGTAACTTATTTTAATGCATTCATTTTTTTAATTGTTTTTTTTTTTTTAGGATTACATATATTTATAAAACAATAAGAAAAAGTTCAAAATGAAACTAAAGTAACTATAGGGGTGTTAGTTTATGAACGACCAACAAAAAAATCAAAAAAATTATTTTTCACATATTTTTTTAACGAAAATTACAATAAACATGAATATTTAAGAGCAATTTCTCATAATTTAAATTTTTAAATAACTGTATAATTTTAATATTGATAATATAATTTTAATATATCTTTATATTTAAGTATACATTTTTAATCATTTTTGTAATATTTTTATATTTTAAACAATCGATCTTTTGTGCACAAACCATTTTTAATATATTACGATTCACCTAGTTTAAATATGAACAAAATATGTTCCTTAGATAATTTATATTCGTGCTAGTAATCTTCACCACATTTTACAGACTACAGATTCGTTAATTTTGTAAGGCATTAGGAACAATAATGTAATTATGTTATATTTACTTATCTGACAAAATATTAATTGTTTTATAAATTAACTTTTAAAATAGCTTTTGTTTAGTTTTTAAATAAATTATTAATATAATATCATAAAAAAAATAATAAAACCAATATAAAGTGATTCTTTAAACGTAAGACGCTCTACAAAAAAATTATAGTAACATTTTTTAAAATATTTTTTATTAAATAAATAATATATATTACAAAACAATGTAAAAATCCTTAAAATATAAGACGAATATAATATATTAAAGATAAAATTTTGTTTTTTAATTACTGTAAAAATTGTGTACAAAAAATGTTCCGAAACGTTAATAGGTTTGGAAATAGTGAGTGTCGTACGTTTAAAGAATTGCCTAGTGTATAGTAATATCAGAACAATTTCAACGTGGTGGCATGTTGGAAGACTGAGAAGCTGTTAACTGTTAAGTACACACACGTTCCAAACACATTATCATCACTTAATCGAAAATGTTCCATTCATCTAATAAATTAAATGATTCTATACCTCACGCTTCACCTGTTTCATTGGACAATTTTAGTAGTTACTTCCATATAGTTTATTTACCTAGTACTAGTATGTTCCTTCTCGTAAAACTGTTTTTACCAAACGATCGACCGACTCCGTCGAAGTTCATTCTAGGAAAATTTTACTATCCCATTGAACTATAAAATCAACGTCGAACAAACATACTATTATTATAGTCTGATTTCCTTAAATATACTTTTCCTACAACTCCATCTCATTCGCCGAATTTGGTTTTTATGCAATTCTAAAAGCATCTAAATCGTTCGTTTCAGCTGTAATTTTATTGCAAAAGTATACACAACATATTATGTCTTTTTAATGCTATTTGTGAAATTAAAATAAAAACCAGATTATATTTATGATGTATTTTTATAATATATTAATGACCATCGTCATTCAAAAAATTATAAATTAATTTTTGTTTAGTTTAAAAAAAAAAAAAATGTATAACAATTTCAAAAGTTTTTTTTAAGCATATGAGCTGAAAAGTACAGTTGGCAATTTCAAAAGTAAAGTATAAAAATAAAATCGTAAAATAAATTTAAGTTAATAAAGATTTAAAATAATTTATAATGTATAATATAATATATCTTTAGATGCAATCATTTTATGCAAAATAAATTATAGAATTAATATTTTTATGATAAACGTGAAAAAGTTGAACATAACATACAATTTATAATAAAGAGCTATAATTGTTAATTGTTCCTTTGACAAGTAGAACTCAAATATTTCTTAAAATATAATATTTTAAAATAATTCGCTTAACTAGAATTTTAAATTATTTTTAACAATTTTAAAAAAATTGCTAATAATACTCATGTCTATTGATTCTATTTTTAATTATTTTATATTTTAATTGTATACATATAGTTATAATAATATTACAGTGACATATTTTTAATTATAATATTTAATTATTAAATATTCAAAAACTGTTAGAATTTTCTAAACAGTCGTTATAAAAGCCATTATTTTATTATGGCTTACTTAATTTAATTTAACTGATGATAAAACTAACATGTTGATTAATTTATCGGGAATCTTAGAAATGTATTGTAATTGCTATTTACAGTTTTAATAACTACGGCACTACGCTAAAATATATTCTTATTTTAGAAATTACAAAATGCACGTATTTTAAGATCAAATAAATTTAATATAAGTTAGTATATACATATATATTTTTAAATCATTTTATAATCGTAATTCAAAAATAATAAATTAATTTATTGATTTTTAATCATAAAAATATCTCATTTTTTAGTTTTGAAGACAGTCCATAATAAGTACATTTTATTCTCATCATCGCTAATAAAACAGTTTAAAACAGTAAAATTTTCATTATTGAGCAATAGAGTTTCACATGTTGAATAATTAAGGAACTAAAAAGATAGAAAATAAAATAGGACTAACCGCAAATAGCTTTGTTTGTATACGTCAGATTAAATTGAAAATAATAAGAAGCTTATCTGCATGTTATGATAAATCGTATAGATTTATTTTTGCTAGACATCTTAGCAGTTTATTGTATAAAAATAGAAACATGTTGTTCTATATTAATTATTATTTTATTTTTATATAATTTAGGTTATTTTTTATATTATTTTATTTAATAAATAAAAGTTAATATTCCCTTATTAAAACATTTAGGTAGCATTGAGCAATGCTTTAATAATTTTACGATTGTGTAAGTTATAAGTACACATAAAAGTGTATGATATTATTTTTTTATTAAAACTTATTAATTTTCTTTTTATAGTGTAACACTTAAATATGACACTATATAATACTACTAATATATTTCAATACGTCATGATGGTAATTTTTTTTTTTTTTAATGCAGTAGTTCTAAAATGTCTAACATCGTGAAAATATAGATACCTACCTACTCAATTTATGGATATTCTTAAGCACAAATTTAAAAAATCATCTATCTTCTAAATAACAATAACAACATTGTTTTTCAAAAAAGGGTTAAAACACAACACTATACTAGTGTCCAAATAAGTACTTATATTTGAGTATCTTATACAAGACTGTAAGTAATAGGTACATAACGTTTGTAACTAACTACTAAATATGGTCTAAAATGCTTATTCGATATTATATTATAAATATTGTTAAGTAGCAATGTACAGATGTTGCGTCGCTATAGTCTATATTCTAAACAATATATTTATATGTATAAGTCTCATATTATATCTTATATCCGTACAAATAATTTTATACTTTTTTTCAACAAATTGACATTAAAATTCAGTGTTAGATTCCGAGCGTAACGATAGATGTATTTTTTTTAACGTCAGCCACAATGCACATACCTACAAAATAATACATTTTCCCTGTCAACAAATCGTATGTACAATAAAGGCAACAATACTTTTTGCGATAAACGTAATTGATACAATTATTAGTATACCACTATATTTACACCATAAAGTGTTGTACGTATACTATAATAATAAATTATACAACTTTGAATTACAGATAAATTGTATGGGCGTTGTGAAAAAAATAAAGATATTCAATCGAATCGAGTATTTTAGTATACAGACTACAGAGCAAAATATATCCCCTATAGGCATTATGTAAATTCAACCTTATTTTATTGTAAAATATATAATAGTCAGTTATTACATCCTGTTTGTAGAACTTTTATACTTAATAGATATTCATCTATACATTCATATATAATCCATTGACATATTATTATCATTATTATTATGAATTATGTATCCAGACTAAAATCCAAAGAAAACGCATTGCTTCTTATACTACCTTTTTTTCACAAATATTCAAAACGTAATTATGTGGATTAAACTTTTAATGTAAACCTGTGTTTTTAATTAAAATTAAGCCAATTCAATGAGAATAAATGAAATAGTTCACGTCCCATACGGCTATACCAAAACTCTTTACAATTAACCGTCACAAATTTTAATTCAACTGTTCAGTGTAATTTTTTTTCACACGATTAATCTTTTTATAGTTGTTAGTTGTGTTATATTGTTATATCTGTTTGTACGTTCTTGGAGTATAAATTTAAAATGTCGAATTCTGTTTATAAAATAAATAGTTTATAAACCACTAAACCCACTGCCATATCAATAAGTTAAAATATCTTGTGGTCTTCAAATGTTAAGGATTCATGTATATAAATCGAAAATAATATTTTTTTCTAGGTTTATTCGCAACTTGTTTTATGTTATATTGCTCAACTCATAAGATAATCATTTGAAATTATTCAATAATATTCCAATGGAATTAACTACTACAAATTATGCGTTAATGCCATTAAATAGGTAATGGGGCTACTTATATAGCAATTCCATTACCTCACCACTTGAAAATTAAGTAGCGTAAATCGTAACACTCACACTATATTCCCAGCAAAAAGTAATGATGCACCTGCCAAACATCCATTTCTAGATGGAACAACTTTTACGTTGAGAATAAATAAATAATTGCCCGTAAAAATTGTATGCTTTACAAAATAATAATTTTCATATTTAGATGTATATTTTTTTAATTTTTATATTCACTATATGTATATGCGAATTAATGCTGAAATAAAAAATTATAGTACTACGAATTGCTTAACACTTACATTAATATAACCTTGAGTCCAATATAAGCCTTGATGAATAATGTTTAACACTTGAAAATATTGTACCTATGTATAAAAATATCTTAAATAATTTAACATTTAATGTTATACAAATATAAAATAGGTATGATTTTTACACAATATTATGATAAACTATATACATTTTTATTGAAAAATGTGTTTAATTTTTACAACACATTTTTTATTATGTAGGTATGTATTATTATTATTTTATTTTTACGTATATATACATAACTTGATGTATTTCAGTATTGCAACTAAATTACTGAGGTCTGAAACACGTCACTTGCACATGTGACTATGAGATTAACATAAAAATATAAATTTAATTTGCAAAAATGTTTTCATAGAACTTGTCTTTGTAGCTACCAATACTGTAGATATAATAAATAAATATTGTTGTTGGAAAAAATATGACTTTATGATTTAGAGATGGCTGCGGGTAAATTCGAATTGATTGTTCGAAAAGTCAAAAGTTAAAAAAGAAATACATCAAAAATAACTTTTATTCTGCATTTGTATGGACCACATTTTAAATAAAATTATGCTTTATAAATTTAGTAATAGTAATAAGAACAGACTATTGATTAAAATAAGAAAAAGTATTTAAAGCGCTTATCAATTTTAGTTAAGGTCTTTATCATATTTACGTAGGTTTTTAAACGTCACATGCGGGAGATATTTCAAGTACCTAGTAAATTAAATACCCGATTCAATTTTTTTTTAATGCGATATTAAACTACCATTATATCACAATACACCAACCTAATTTTAATCACATAGATATTTCTCGTAAGCAATTTATTGCGTGTAACACACAGAAGGCATTATTTTTTATTTATGTTTCGATAATCCTACAATATAGGGATCAAAAAAGATATATTTTCGTAATATTATATAGTTTAATCTTCTGAATTCAAATGTACCAAAACTCAAAATCGTAAATTTCTCAGATTAGTGTTTTTTTCATGTCAACTTTGTTATTAAAAATAAACTATCATTGTATGGGTGTAGAATGCGCCTATATATAAAATTTAATTTCATTGTTATTTGTTTTCAGGGTTTGTTTTTGGTCTATTATTTTTATTATATCTATAATTTAAGTATAAGTTTATATGAACAAAACGTGTATACTTTTTTAAAAACATGACAAATTAACATATAGTTACTATATGTTAAATATTGTGTACGATATGAAAAAAAAATGTAGAGAATATATATAATAGCAAGCATAATATTAAAGATGATCTTTTTTTATTCAATGGACATGGAACACGAATATAAAATTGACAAATATACAATATCACGCTCATGACCCAATAAAAAATCAGTGTAAAATGATAAAAAATATCGTAATATATGCAGCTCACATGATATAAGATTCACCAAATGCGATATTTCAATACCAAATAGCGGGATACAATCAAATTATAAAGGTAGAATCTCAAATAACAGAAAACTCTTCCAAACAATAATTAAAAGACAGAGACGGTAAAAAATTATTGAACACAAATCATTGATTTTTTTGACCTTTTAAATTTACAAAATATTTTCTCTAGTGAACCATTTTTATCAAAAATGATACATAACATTATTTTATTTTTAAATAAACCTACAAAAATGGCATATATTTAATTGAATCTTACGTCATTCAGCCTAACCAGATAATGAGATATATAAATCATGCATTATTAAACAGAGTTGTGCGATTTGTGGTTTTTATCTTTTTTTCTTAATTTTAATCTAATCAACTTTAAACATAGTTACCTGTTTACCTAAATATTATATTAGTCTTTTAAATACAATTGTATAATAATTTATTTTTAAACTAGAATAACAATAATATTTTTTCTAACTTTATCAATGTAATTATTTTTGAACAGTTGAATTTTTAAATAAAAAATGTAAGCTCAATATTAATTTAAATATAATAATAATAATATAAATATATATAATATTTATTTAAAATGTTTATACTTTTGTATTTTATTCCTATTTATTATAGAAATATATAATATTTTAAGTCTGATTTTTTATTAAGAACTTTGGTGTATATGTATCAATATTGAATCAATAAATAAATTGATAGTATACCTATGTTATGTATATTATCTTCAGTATCTTCTTACTATTTAATAGATCCGCTCATATTATAAGCGAATAATTTTACTTAAACAATTTTCTAAATAATGTATTTGATTATTATATCTCAGAAATACTTGTATAATATACATAGGTAAGTCGTATAAGTAACATCCATGTTAAAATATTTAAATAATACCGTTATACTCCTTAGGTTGTATGATTAACTCTTCACCACAGATTTAGTATTTTCTATGAATTATGTCATAAATATTTATACATTGTTCATATTACTCGAGCACAGTGTTCAATAATAATCATGTCACCTAACCACATTTGCGTAAATACACTCCCCGGAGATCATAAATGTAAATTATAAACATTAAAAGCTAATCTCAGATGTTAAAATCAATGAAATTTTCTTGAATATTTTATTCGAGTAAACCCTAATAGAATTGTAACAATAACTATTTGATTATTTTTTTTTCTTATTAGAAACCATTTTAAAAAGAAATATAATAGAAAGTAAAAATTACTCAAGAATTAATAAATATGTTATAGATGTTTAAAATTAATAATTTAATTTCATAACAGATACCTATATTAAAAGAAATATTTACTTTAATATCTTAAATTTAAATTTATTGTTTTAACCAACCTCTATATGAATGTATAATGAAATTTTTAATAAATAATTATAAATATTTTAAAAAAATAATATTTATTTATACATAATAATGATAATATTTTAAATCATTTTAATTTAGATTTACCTACCTCAGATTTATTCATGGACTTTTATCATTGTATTTCATCTAAAATAAAGCATTTTTAATGTTTTTAACAAAATATACATATACCTGTTGTACAAATTATACTGTGGTAATTAGAACAATTATTCGGAAATGCATTTATAATACTTAGTATAGAAGTATAGAATTTAAAGATTATAATGTTTGTATTATAATCATATTTTACTATGAAAATTTATTTCCGTGATTAATAAATATACCTGTTCCAAATATTAGGTTTTGACGTATTTTTTAATGTTTATAAACTTAAAATTGTATAAAAAATTCCATAGATTAAACTAAAAATGTAACATATAAAAAGCTTCTTTTTCTATTTATATTAATTAAGTAGCTTTATATTACTTTAGCATAATTTTTAAATACGTATCAACAAATAATTTTAAATTTGTTTAATGTAAAATGTTTTAAAAAAGCAACAACACATATACCAGGGAAATATTCTAGCTCTCAAACAGATTTCAATTATCAAAGGATACAATTTAATATCGATAAGCCAAAGAAAAAAAAATAATTATAAAAATTAAATGTATTTTAGAAATAGAAACATTTATACCAAATTTAAAAGAATTGTATAGTATTTATAACTATATATAGTAACTAAAAGTAAATAGTAAAACATATTGAAACAATTTTTTTTATTTATTTATTTTTTTTTTTTTAACATCAAAAATAGTGGTACCTATTTCTAATTTAGTTAAGTATTCTATCATATAAATACAAACAAAACATATTTAAAGTACTTTTTTTTTAAAATAACCTTTTATTATAAGTTTTATAACTAATCAAGTTTATAGTGAATAAAATTTAATATTATAAGACATTTATATTTAAAAAAACTTTTTTTTATTAAAACTAATATAATATAAATAACTCGATTGTAAAAAAAATTGTACATGATATTTAAAGAAGTTTTAAATTTTAACATGAAAGAAGTTTAGTTTATTTTTAGTTGTTTATATAAATATATAAAGGTACTATTTTTAGTTTTGACACCTGCATTTACTAAGGTATAGATTCAATTTGCTATCAGAAACCGCCACTCATATTTGAAAACTGAAACATTTTATTATCCAAAAAGATAGTGACAGAAAAAAAAACACACATCATTGTAAAATTAACACATGTATTTAATATAATGAAAATTAATGATTGTTGTAGTTTGAATGAACCAAACAATAAAACATTTTAAATCTTAGTCAAATTAAATATTAATGAACTATGGAGATAAAACTACATAGTAAATCAAACAAAACTAATAAATAGTTTTTAAAAAACGTAAAAATATTTGGTAATAAACGTATTTTTAGTAATGAAGTTAATAAATTTAACGTAATAAGTTTTAATTTTATATCACTTTTTAGTAAAGGAAAAAAAATTAATTGAATACAAAAACATTGTTATTCTATAATCGATAATGATATTAAATTGATTTATGCCAGACATAGCTAAATAATTTAGCTCATAATTATTATGATAAAGCGATAATTTCATGTATATATAAATTTTTAGATAATTGGTTCAATATTTCAACTTTAAAAAATTGTATCCTAATATAAATATTGTTTTTTAAAAGTAAATCTTTATTATTTTGTAGTTTTGAACAGGAAAAAATACTAAATAATACACCAGGATTTTATTTATTTAATAAATACTTCAACGTTTTTTAGAAAAATTACCAATGAATTACATTTTTACTAAAAATGTATTATTCATAACTCAATATTGAAATAATGAAAATACTATTCACACAATAAGCTTGTATGTGTTGAGTTATTTATAGCACCATTAAAAAAAAATTATACACAGCTCATTTTTAATGATTTTTTAATGTTGTTCATCATTCTATCATTTGCGGGATTATTATACCTGTATGTTATAAAAAAATTATTTCTTCACAAATATAGATAGTACCTACCTATACTATACTAATACACTTTTATATAAAAATAAAATATATATATTTAATAATGTGTCATGTTTAACATTGGTTGATAAAGTTATTTCTAAACCTACACACAACAAACGTTTTTTTAAATTGTGATTAAAAAATGTATATAAGAAACTGACGTTTATATGTATTTATAATATAATTATAGTTTATACTACCTATAATTTATATTCATATAATTCTACTTGATATTTTAATAAAAATAATAATGAAAAACAAGTAATTATAATATATTAATATGATTTTAAGACAATATCTCAAACTATGTTTTTAATAAAAAGAAACTATAATATAATATCATACCTCCTTTATATTATATTTATATATATTGTTAGAAAAAAAATAATTCTGAAAGTAAAAACATTATCACTGAAATTGAAAGTTTAAACGGTTCACGTTTTGGTTAGACATAATATCACGTCTATAAAAAACAGAAACACAATTAGTGAAAATTTTAAAACTCTAGGACTATTAAAAAGTTGTATAAGATATAACAAATAAGAATATAAAAAGTTTTGTTCGGCGACAAGAATCGAAAACCAGGTTTTCTACTGCGTATTTCTCGGAAGGTTAAAGTTGTTCACAATTCTCGGTAAAACTATTAGAAAATATTATAAAAATTACAGCAACATCTGTGTCCAGTTCCAATTTATACCACAGTGGTTATAATATTATGAAACTTTTGAAGAACTTTTTCTACAAAAAGTGATGGGATAATATTATATAAACAACAAATAAAACGAATCACTATTAAAGCAATAATTCTTATAGAAGAAATACTTTTTTTTTTATTATATTAGTTAAATTATGTGATTTTGTTAGATCCATTATTTTAGCGCAGCTATTAGAAAACAAATAAATCAATGAATGATATAAATAAACAATTCATATAATCTCTCCCAAGTAATCTAGGTAATATTATATAAATTATTTGAACGTGTTGTGTTTTTTAAATTTAATATA
>VUJU01000799.1:0-80968 GCA_009835225.1 Aphis craccivora
ACAATAAAGATAGTCCAAGACGTATAATATACATAGAAATAAGCTAAGTTTTCATGAAAAATATGTAAAAATCAAGAAAAAATAACCAAATAGGGGAAAAAGCAATAAAAAGCAGGTTTTGTGGAAAAAAGCAAATAAAAGCAAAAAAAAGTTCACTTCATTAAAATCAGAACGATTCAAAACGTATTTATGTATAAGAATTATCTTTTTATCACACTTCCATCAAAAGAAGCATTTGCTACAAAATCCGAGCCCTAGTCATGAATTTATGATACCATGGGAAATCAGATTGGTTGTTTAACCGTCCGGAACGAGAAATTATGATTTACGTAAATTTTATAGTTACATATACACAATATATTATCATAGTTACGTCTTTGAGGTACACAATAAGTTACACTGTTTTAAAATAAATTAATATTTACTCGCTGCGAATTACATTATAAGTGCAGCCATAAGATTTCCAAATAATCAATCTTGTTTTATCGTCAACTCACTACTAAACGTATTTATTATTAATCGCGAAGTAGGTAATCAGTTTTGTCAAGCGCCGCCCTGGTTTTAAATCATTTAATATCCAACTCGTTAATTCTGTCATAACCGCAGTATCTATATATATTATAATATAATACGAATTATTATGCACACGAGACGGCACTCCGAAACTATTGCGTTAATAGGTTTTTATTGTAACGTTTCAAGGATTTTTTCCCATTCAAAACATTATAATTGGCATGAGCTGGTTTGTCGCACATTTCGATTTAGCCTATATGGCCTTTAGTTAGGATACCTACTTAGGTTCCTAAATTATATTATTGTCGACTGCGTGTTACATTTAGTCACAACTCGGTGGGACATCTATATCTGAAAACTGAAATAATAGAATAGGAAGATGAAATAAATAACGGAACGCACTTATTAGTTTTTGACGGACAAATTAAATTATTCAATTTACAAAAAATCCATCCACCATATTATTATTATTGTATGGATAATTATTTTGTCAACTAACCGTTGATGGTATTAACTACAAGTAAACACTAACACACTCAAAATAACATTTGACACCAGATAATAACTAAATATTAATTTTATTACTAATTTTACACCAGTAGGTAATAATGTATAAATACTAATAGTAAAGTTAATTTTTCATACCAACTATGAGTAATTGTGTGACGGTGATTGAAAATTAATACTGTATAATATATAATATATACACTATAATACTATATACCTCTTTTAGAGATATTGGATGCAATAAAGCTTAAACCTAATATAGAGTCAAAAAGATATCATTTATATTGTTTTGTCTGTTTTTTTAATATTATTAATTATTTTTTAGCTGTTTAAATCAAATAAATTTAATTTTTCATGATTATAATTTTTCATTATTTAAAAAAACTATTTTTTATTGTTTTGTTTATGGGGAAAATTTTAAAATATAAACTGCATAAAAAATTTTTATATAACATAAAACAAAGTTGATCTAAATTTTTAACATGATATTTTTGTGAAACTGAAATATAAATCCATCAATGACGTACAAAAGTTAAACTTTTTTGCTACTCGAGTATCATTACTTTAATTTTCGGTATTGAAAATAATAACTGTAAGTAAATTTATTTCACTATCAACTATATATAGGTACTGACGGTCAAATATTAATATATTTGTATAAAATAGTCATTTTATCCTATATTTTACTTATTTAATACCTATCATTAGTGCAATAAATTACATAAATTAGAAAACAATAAGAAATTTCGATTTCTATTGATGTATGTTTAGATTTTACAATTTAAAGTTTCTGATTTCTTACCCAGTTGACTACCATATCTGGTTATCTAAACAAATCCGGTTAATAAACCTAAACTATAAGCCATTATTAATTTAAGCTATTATTCCATAGAATTTCACATTAAAATTTAAAACCCGGTAATACTCAAAATGCTTAATTCATCAATAAAGGGGAAAAATATATGTAATATTTGAGTTTTTTATATATTTTTTAACAATATAAACTATTAATTAATTGCATCATTATATTTTTTTCTAATTTATAGTAGTAAATAATAAATAAATAAATATACTCATTATACATGTCTTACATATACATAATAATATAATAAAGAGGTTGATGCGTACATTTTTCATTTTTGTCATTAACACACACACACACACACACACAATTGAAATGTATCTACTTTAAGCATCGACAATTAACACAATTAGAACGAAAATTAATGAGGTCTTTAAAACTAATATACCTATACTATAGTTAGTAGCTATATATAACCAATAATAATTTTGTTCGGTTTAGCGTTCCGAAATAATCCACGTTTATATCAATTTCTATACCGTGAATATAGTTGTGTGTATAGGTATTAAAATATAACGGTAACATCATTAAAATATATAAGAAGTGAACAAAATAATTATAATAAGTATAATAATTTGTAATAATATATCTTATACATCGTAAAATTAATTATGATAATAATTATTAATCCGTTGTCGAACAAGCTCACGAATCGATTCATCATTTATCTCAAAAATAATAATTTATGCTAGTCGATTGTCTAAATTATAATATGTTGGTGAATCCTAACAAAGGGCTAGGTGACCGGGTGTTTTCCAGGGTTTAATGTTATGCATCTTACAAATTTTCAACAACCCCAAAAGGGGTACAATTTAGTGTTATTGTTCACGGTAGATTGCAAATGAATGATTTGCAGCAAGGGAATCATCATACTCCCGAACACTTGACCGGCGCTAAATAATATGTGTATTATAATATTGTACATAATAAAAGTAGGTATATAGTCACTACAATATAAAAGGGGTGCAAGGAAAATAAAAATCTTGAAACGATCAATCGATCTTCTGCAACAACACTCGAAAATCGAGGGCTTGCGCACGAACACACAAATATGTGTAGTGTACACACACACACACACACTCACTGCATGCTGACACATAAATATTGTTTAGGTGAGAAATAAAACCGCCCTTCTGACGTCCCGCGGCCGCCCTTCACGGACCACCCCGTAGTAAGGTACCTAACGCATGAACGTCGGTTTTCTTTAAGCGCGTGTGGAACAATAGAATAACCGACTAGTCTTCGACGTCATTAGGAGGTTAATACAAAATACACCTATATTATAATATATTGCTTCGTATGTGTTGCGCTTCGCACCACCGGTATGTAATAACAACAATAAATAATGCCTAAACTCTGAGCTCCGTGTATAATTAAAACATTATTTGTATATGACGTATTAATAACGCAGAATGGAAGAATAATAATAACAACCAGCAACAATATTATACGGGAAATTTAATTATATTATACGGCGAGGTGGACATAGAGCAGATGTTGTTGTTACCCTCTGACGGCCCGCCGCGCAGCGTTTTAGGTTTCCATGTTCCTGGTCTACTTGTCGTGCCTAATTTATGTGGTCTTGTGATTCAAATTTTATTCTTCAGCCCCGTTTTCTATTACATTATGCCTAAATGCGGAACACCCTCCGCTACAGTGGATAGACTGCAGTATATAGTATTTACGTTGTTCAGTCTTTTTACCACCTCTACGGCCCACTAACGTATTGTCTTCAAATGCATTACGATGACTGCATTTTATATATTATATTACAATATACAGTAGGTACCTACCTTGACTAAATGATACTATATTAATGTAACTATGCTGTGTTAATTGTAGTATGATATTTCTTAGTCACGCAAGATCATTACAATTTTGCAACAGTAATAATACAATGCAAAGTGTTATATTATTGGAACGATATCGTATCCACAAACATTTTTCGAAAATATTTCTGGGCCAAATTTCTTTTTTTCTACTTGTGCTCATCATCGTTTGCATTCCATGATATTCATACTATGACTGGTGAAGTAAAACAAATTTAAAATAATGTGCTAACTATTTCATAATTTTTTAGCACCCTAAAAAAGTTAAAATTAGTGTAACAAAATCGAAACTGATTTATAATTCTAGGGTTTTAAAATGTTCAAAATGTTTGATTTTATGATATACTCTTACGTGAAAAAAAACAGCATAATCTAATACAAAAATGATATAGGTACTTTAATTTTCACAAGCCAATGATTTACTTACGTGACAAAGTAATCTTTGATTTCACCATTTTTTATCATATTGATTTAAAAAGTGATTGTGAATCATTGTCGATGATTTCAAATTATTCTGTGAGTTTTAGTGAATTTTTTTTATAATATATACAATATACATGTACCGACTCGTATAAAAAGTATACATTTTTAACATAACAAAGCTATTATTATTGTCAATGTGTATCACCATATCTAGGAAATCTTAAAATGTTTAAATTTTTAATTATAATTTACAAATAATAGAAAATCTGAGCCTTGAATAATGAGCATAGTACACATGGGTACTTTCAACGGTCCTAAATTCGCACGGGATGTTTGTGAGCATAATATAATATATTATATTATATACCTACCTTGTTTATACAGTAGGGTATAATATCGATTTTTCCCTCACTAAGCAGCCGACAGCAAATTATAACCAACACGCGAATAACGTGTCAATCTCGTTGTAAAGCAGAACACAATTTCGCCGAGTATTTTTCATAATATAGTTATAGGTACATGGATATTGATTTTTGTACTAAAAGTTCAACATTATACCATTATTCGTCAATCAAATATAAATTAAAATAAAGTTTATGTTTATTTTTGAATGTCTATCTATAGTGCAGTATATATGTACATACTCGATGATCGACTGGATTTAATAACTTATGATCTGTCGATAAACATGTTTTGTGCAAGGTATGCATATTATACATTTTCTATAAATTCCAAAAATATTGAATTTTAAATTTTACAAACGTTTGGTAAATTGAATATATATCACCAGCGTTTCAACGGTTTAAAATGTACTGTTTTAACATATACATACAATATTATGGGGTACGCAGACCTATAGGTACATCATTTCTAATAATACGAATTTACATTTTATAAAATTACCTTAACTAAAAAAACGATCAAGAAACAATACATTTTATCCAATAAATTAGGCAACTATTTTTATTAATAAATAAATACTAGTTATAATTTGGATTATTTATTTTTTAGACACACACGTTTTTCCTTTAACATTAATTTACAATATTTTCGGCGTTTTAATATGCAAAATAATACAATACTAATAATCGTAATTTTGAATAAAGTCACATTATGTTATTTTATTAATTTAAATTTGTTGTCAAGTAAATGTATTAACAACATCAAAATAATAAAAAAAAAAATCTACTATACAATTTTGTGTTAGATCTGATATCTGTTTGTATATTTTTAGCGCATACAAGTCGTATATTTCAAAGTTTTTATTTTTTTTCGTTTAGTGCACATTATGTTCAGTGCTCTCTGGTTGTGGTAATTATTATTATTATTACTATGGTTGACTCTGTTAAAACAAAGTTTAATAAACCGTTTTCTCGTATACCGTAACGCGCGTGGCGAAGGGGACGTCATTGCATTTTTAGCTTAATAAATCCTCTTGTGTGCAGATCCCGTCGTCGTCATCTCCCTCTACCAACAAACCGAGAGTAATAAAAACAAATCTGTTTCTAGACGGCCCTGATGGTTATATATCCCTCCAAACTTTAACCCCTCGTCACCGGTCCAACAGTGAAATTTATGTCGTTTGGCGACGCGGGCGTTTATTATGTTGAACATTGTTCCATTCCGTGTAATTCACACTGATGCGACGAGGTAAATAAAAAGAAAACCAATTGAAATCTTAAATGCGTATCTTGTGGCTGTTTTTCAAATAATCGAAATCCGAATCCACTACGTTAATTTAGAGAACAGAAAAAAGACTTACAAACTTATATAATGGTGTTCATCCTCCATATATTATACAGTACCTACCTATTACATTTGTTACATTATGTTTTTTTTTTTACATTTGGAATAGTATTTTCGATTTTTGGTATTTAAAAAAATAGTTTTATTTAGGTTTATTGCAGTGAGTTTATTAAATAATGATAATGATAATAAAGGAAGGTAAAAAAAATATTTATTTCATTTTTATGAACAAAAATAACGATTAATAGTACTTTGTTTTAGTTACATAATTTTGTATATGGTCTACACTAATTGTTTTTTTGATACTTTCATAACATATTTAATTAATTTACGAAATGATTAAATATATTGCATATGTTATGGATCAATTATCATTCGTATAGTATGTGTTAAAATTTGTATTAATTTTTGATTTTGATTTATTCGATTATGATGTGAAAAAATAATATAAAACAACAGTATAGGTATATTGTTTTCAAGTGTTTTTTTTTTTTTTTGAATAAGTATATTAAGTCACATTCTGACTACCGCAGTAGTATTAATTGTAGTAATTATATGATGCTTGTATAGAATAAATATGTCAAAATAATTAAAATGCGTTATCAGTTTAAAACCTAAACTCAGTAACCGGAAACGTTTTTGACTCCTATTATTATAAAACCTAAACTACCTGCTTTAGTGTTTTACGATACAACAAACACTACAAAGTAATGTGCTATCGTCAAATTTTTACTTAGTTTTTATCATGACAAATATTGTATAGTAGGTAGTGAAAAAACGGTGTCCACTGAGTACAGTGTTTGAAGTGAATATTATCATTATTGCAGTAAGGTGGGCGTGGTCGTATGGTATAAATATTACTACTCGAACGATGGTATAATATACAATATCTGTAGTAGGTTTTCAATTTTAAGTATGTTAAATCACGCACTGTTCGTTCAAAGGCTTGTTCCGTTTTGCGATATGACGGGTATAAACGACGCGATTGTCGGTGCGGTGCAGTAAAGTCATTGCGAATCGATTGACCTCGGCGTGCGCATTGGTTTCACGCGACGGCGTTGATATCAAAAAAAAAAAAAAAATAATAATAATAATAAAAAAACACCGGAGGCGATGGTATAAAATATCCTTTTATTCGGAAAATGATTTCAATAATGTCTTTCTAGTGATACTTCGACAGTCCACGGTAACGATGACTACCTTAGGTACCTACCTATATAATTTTAGATATGAATCGAAATAAAAATACGTATATATAATATTATAAAACGGTCGCATTTACCGACACGAACAAAATTATGTTTTCTTCTCGTATACGTGTGCTGTAGGAAAACCGATGGTATAATGTATATGCACGAGTTGTGGTCAGTGTGAGAGTTCTGATGGATGAGAGGGCGCCCGCTATAGATGAACGATGATATTATTATTGTTGTTATTACGAAGTATATTGAGACTGAGATGACCGGTAGCCGCCGCAGAATCATCATCTTGAGCTGTGCGGTGGTTAATAGCACGTGAAATAACGTCGTCGGTCGTCGTCAGTGATGGCTGGTACGTAGTGGTAGTATACCTTATACCTACCTGCACCGTGTGAATTTGATTATCGACCGGTAATAATAATAGTAGAAAAAGACGCGGGCACGAACCAAACGGATGCTGCCTGTCATTATAATAATATTATTACATTAAATTATCGTTATTATTGCTATTATTATTGTTACTGAGTTGATGTTATACGCTATTGCGGTGGCCAAGTCAGTTATAGTGCGGTCGGTCAGCCGCGTTTTTCCCACACGCCAGTTATCCGGTTTTCCCGCGTCTCTTGTGCGCACGTACTATATACTGTATAGCTATAGTTCTTCGTTTATTATTATCATAATCATCACCATTCGGTGCAGGGACCGTATATAGCACACACAGTGAAGAGATTGCTTTCTTGCGGCGGAAGTCTTTCCGTCCTCGGCGGGTAGCCGCAGCCGCACCCACAGACTCCTGTATCGTGATCGCGTGTACCCGTTTTGTGGCATTATTATTTAATGTATATTCGAAGTAAATAGTTTTACCACTACCTATAATCTACCTATAATATTTGACCGAGTACGTGTTCCCAGCCGATTCTATCTCAGCGGTGGTTTTTTTTTTACGTAAATCTGATTATTCTCCGATTTGGCTATCATGGTACAGTATTCGCACCACCGAGAAAGTCGAAAAGTGGATTTGTAGATATTCTCGTGTCTTTTTTTATCGGAGGTTATATCCCCCCCCCCCTTATAACGATATTCTGGCGTGACATATACTTGTGGGATAAGATTAATTCGCTATTTATCTACTCTTCTAATCGTCGCGTCGTTTGATACCAAAATAATTTAATTGGCCATACGTCAAGAAATCTAGATGATTTAACAAGACTAAAAACAAGAGCTAAAAAAAAACTTTCATCGTTTGAAAAGAATAATATAATTATTATTATATTCACATTCCCACACAAATCTGCAAGCATATTATAATTTGTAATAATAACTGACGTGTAAATTTAATTAAAATTTTCACCATAATATAGTAGGTACAATTTAATATTTATCATTGTTTATTTATACGAATATTGTACGTGGAAATTCATTGATATTATATTTGTTTAAAGCATGTTGAAAAATTATTAAATGAACGGGTGGGGGAATAATACAACTGCACTGACGATGCGTAATAATATACAGATACCTATAAGAGAGTAATTATTATTACCTGTGTTCAAAATGAATAGCGTATTAAATTATAGGAATTAAAAACAAAAAAAAAATAGTGCAAGGTGGTCGAAGGAAATGCTCGTAGACTCAATTATAGTAATATTATTATAACATTTCAAATTACTATAAACATCTACACAATCTATCTACCGTATACAATAATAATATTCAGTATAATTCTTATAATTTGTGTTTTTCTTCATACTTACACGCCGATATATAAATTGTAATCATAATTATTATGAAGACCGGTCTCCATGACTAGACCTATTATACACGTCATATATAAACCTACTGCTAGTATAACTGTCGCCGTATTCAAATGACCGCGTTAGCATAGGCAGACATAATACACATATTATAGTATGAAAAACAGGACTATTAAATTTAAACCTCGTCAGAATTATCTTCTTTTATTTAAAATGTTGTCGGAACCCCGTCTTACAAACTAGATCATCCTGATTTGTACTTATAAGCTTTTCCATATACCCACCTATAGTATTTCTTCGTTTGCTTACAAGAAGGATATTATTTAAGTTCGATTAGTTCTTATAGCGATTGACTCTAGTCAAACTTTATTTGGGTTATAATTTATATTGAGAACAACACAATCTTAAAATTATTATAAATTTTATTATATGGTAACGTCCAACAAATTACGAAGTATTGAATGATGTAAAAATGTGTACACAATTGACGGTTTTGAGGATACACTCATATACTATTAAAATATAAATAATAAAACTCAGAGATTCAAGTCCTATATAATTTTCTGAGATTTGTTGTTCAGAACTGGAGTTTTTCCCTGCACCTAACGTATGTGAGGGTAAAGACTAACTTGACAAGGTAGAGAGGGAAACGGAAATATTATTTTATAGGTGGATACAAATTTAAAATCGTTTTAATATTGCAGCACTGCACTCGTCGGGACCGGAGAGGGGGTCAATGAAAAACTAGTCTGTTTCCTCTTCTTAATATTACAATATATACTCCTCTCGTTTCGTACCTGCAAATCGGCCCGGAGGCTGATGCAGTTGCGACGGCCGCGGTGGTCATTGAGTAATGAGCATAATATAAGACGACAGAGTGCACACATATAATATATTATACATATATATATATACTTATTACTTATATAGGTATATTATATCGGTGTACTTTTATTATATATATATATATATTTAATAACGTGTACAAGGGGATAGGAACGAAACAAAATCCGTACGATTTGCCGGCGCGTTTGTTGTCGGCGGCGGCCTAAAGGAGTGGTCGGACCGGCACCTTCTAATTGGAAGGCAGAGGTGTGTGGTCTCAAAGGTACCGACAACCTGACAGAGCCCTACCACCACCACCGCGAGCGCCTCCGCAAGCTCACCAATTCTCTATAGGTGTATGCATATATATAATATATGTTATATACCGCCTCGACGACTTCTTCGCGTCGATATATACACACTAATAGGTACATGTATATTATTATTATTACTGTATACTGTCTATATATATATATACATTTCACTACCTTTAATGTACAGGTATACATGTGTCGCGCGAGCTAGTGTGTGTGTGTGTGTGTGTCTTATCCGGTCCGTGATCCTCGGGACTTTTAATAACTTTATATATCCTCATCATATCCTGACGCCCACATTCACGGGATTCGTGTTGTATTATTATACGGTTTTTTTTTTTTTTTTTTTTAATTTGTAATTTTTTTATTACTCCAAGTCTCGTTCTGATTATTAAACGATTTATGCATGTAACGCGCGTGCGCGCTCGATCAGATATCGAAAATTATTTCTGAAGATATTATAATGGCCATGCGTACTTTAAATACGATTTTATTCCTTCAATGATTTGCTCTCGTTCATCTCTATACGTGCGGGATATAATCCTCGCGTATTCTCGTCTTTACATTTTTAAATTACGTCCTTTAAACTACGTTTACAAGGATTGCGTTTGAAAACTATATCACAGATAATATATGCCACACGCTATTTTTTAGAAAAAAAAAATTAAGTAAGTAGGTATAGGTTTTATTTAACGTCAGTTATAAATACCTCGCTCTCGTTGTCAGTATATCATGCAATATATATATTTTTTTAAGTTTTTTTAGTATAGCATACATTATATTTTAGTAGGTAGCTGTATGATGTATACGATATATAATAAATATTTTGATAAATAGTGTCAAATCACGTAACGCAAACTTGGGCGTTGAATTAGTTAAATTTATTAACTTTTTAATTCGTGGTTTACTTGTAGGCAGTAACCCTCAATTAGCTAAAAATGGCCAACTTTTATTATTTTATTTATTATAGCGTTTTAACATTTTTAACAATCATAAACAGAAATTGAAATACCTGATATTGTTAATTACACTCCCATTGGCAGATAACAGTTATAGGTGCTGTTTTTATGCATAGGGTTGTATAGCAATATATATTATAAAATACATTAACTTTACTATGTAAATGTATCAGCGTATGCATAATTTCAAAATATTAATATTTATTTTCATGTAAACGTACATAATAATAAAATAATTTAATTTATAACCGATTTAAAGTTAAACTCTAATAAACATAAATAATATTAAATTTAAGATCGTGTACAGTATTATATATAAAATACATAATATTTTGATTTGTAAAATAAAAATATTAATAATTTTATAATAGTGGTAAAATCTTAAAAGGTACCTACCTAAGTATTATAACGAGAAGGATAATAATCAATAACGTTGAGTTTTTAGTTCGTAAATATACA
The DNA here is from genome assembly GCA_009835225.1 of Aphis craccivora. NCBI lineage: Eukaryota > Metazoa > Arthropoda > Insecta > Hemiptera > Aphididae > Aphis > Aphis craccivora. The sequence goes on from VUJU01000799.1 coordinate 11,391, forward strand.
TATATTATTATTATCTACCACGGGCAACCATAACATTAATACATCTCGCACATTGCACGTGCCGTTGAAATCGATCGACGTGGAATAATTATGAAAATAATGAGACGAGAGAAATCGTCGAAAGTGTATATATATAAATATATAACGTCATACCTATACACTTAGTAATTAATTAATGCGATTATAATAAATGCTGTGGCTACACGAGTTGTGTTTAATAGAAAATAAGTGATGGGTACGTCATATTATAATATAAAGGTGTATATGGAAAATAATGATCTAATTCAAACTCCCATTAGTGAGCTCTCAAGAGCGCGACATCATATTATTATTATACACTGTAATGCCGACACGCGTCATCTCAGCGGTTTTTTATTTGACAAATATTTGCCATACCTTTTGTCGTACGCCATCGTTGGTCGTCTGCTGAACAGTAACAATAATTATAACGGTCGAGGATATCGTGGTATAATAATATAGTAGTAATTATCGTCGTCTGTCATATGTAGACCTACGTAATGTCGTAATAATGTAATACACACATATATATATATATAAATAATATTATATTGCTTTCGACAACACAATCGGATGGTATGCCGCCCGTACCTCTTGCACGCACAAACTATATTATGTAAACGTGATACCTGCTATGTACGTTTGCCGGCGTGTAATTAACTTTGCACCGTATATACATGCGCGCGCGAGCTCGCACACAAACACTAATTTTGTGTAACAAAATAATAATAATATTATCGCATTATCTACGGGATAACAACACCATAAGGGAAACACACATACACATTGTATGCAAATTTAATTGAGGAGTCCACCATCCTTCGACTCCCTCTACACAGACGCCGACGTTCGCGTTTTCCTTTGTGGCATCCTCCCGTCCTTTATTTTGTTTTTGGACACATCGGCCTGTGTTATTAACTACTTAGGGCGCGGGATAAACACTGGTTTCGAAGTCGACCAACGAAATCTTCATGGTCGGCTAATGATTATGATTACCTATTGTCTACCCAGATCCGATTATGACTATATGTATGTACACTCGCGCATTATTATTATTAGTAATCGCTGCTCGTACTCCTTCGTCGCCAGGAAAAACAATCGAGACCCCCTCCCACACATACACACACACACACACCCCTGTCCAATGATTACAGCCCACTTTATGTGGTTATCTACAAGTTCCTGGTTAGATTTCTGCAGCTGTTTCTCGTTCGATATGTTATGTTTTCCACCGTTCCAATCCAAACCTCCTCGATTCACCCTTTTCATTGGTGGTGCGGCTGAGATGAATCTCAAGTATATATATAATATTAACATTGAATATTTTTTTAAGCAATTTAATAAACAAGGTTTTCACCTGCGCGTAATAAATAATAATATACGAATTCATTGGGTGTATCCATGTAATATGTCTGCCATCATTTTATTATTACATGAAGCCATCTAGAAATCCCCACTTATTTTAGTAGGTATCTATAATATCACTTAAATAAATAATATTGTCGGACAATATATTATAGTGTAACATGCTGCGTGGTTAGGCTTAAGCTATCTTAAAGCGAATCGTTTTATAAATTAGATAGACTTTTTTTGATGAGAAATTAATTGAATTGTGAATTTTATTTTACGCATCAGGTATACGCGTAATACCCACTACTTTGTAGATGGTGGTTGAGCGAATCATAAAATTACAACGAGTTGATATTATAATTATTATTATTTTTTGTTTTATTTTTAAAGCGTATGTGGTAGCATATTATAAGTAGGTACTTGACCGTAAGAAAACTAAAGTAGCAGGTTCACCAGTCACCGAAAATAATGGCGATATTTCGTTTTAATTTTCATGGACGCGTACATAGGTGTATATACCTACATTATAAATTATAATATATTGTACCGAATATGAGATGGGAAAACCTTACACATGTGTGGACCGGATATTCATTAAAAACATTGTTGCATTCGTATATTTTATTATTTTTTTTTCACATATAATAATAACGAAATAAAACTGAAAATCGAGGCGATCGTTGATGACATTAACGATGGAGGCTTTAAGACGCACCGTTTCTAAGGGGAAACAATCTCGCTTGCAGTATATGACCGTGATTCATCATAAATACAATGTGTGTATAAAAAATTTATTTTAAGAACTAGCTCGATTCATTTTCAACACTTTGTAGTATCTATCTAAACGGGTAAGGGATAGAAATTGACGAATGAAAAAAGTAAAAGTATAAAACATTCGGCATAGAATGTATAGGTACTTACATGTATTTGAATTATTTAAATGTAAAAGAAAGTGTACTCCCCTTAGATGTTTATATAAGCAATAAAAGTCTATTTTTTTATCTAATTTTATTTAATCGTAAAAACGTGATTCAATTAAGTTTCGTATTGATTTCAAACGTATAAAAATACACTTGGGTTAAATATGTCAAAATATAACATTTAGAAAATAGAACTAAAAAGTCTTATTTACGTATATCTACATATATAATAACTATGTATTATGTAAGATTACTAAGATTAATCGGGAGAGACTCCTATTGTTATAATAACATAATTATTGTAGATAATAATAATATATATATATTTTTTTTTTTAATAGAACGCGAAAAACGAAATGTGTATAATAATATTATAATAAGGACACGCGCGCATCCTTTTGTTCTGAAGAGAATAAGCGAAGTAACAAAAGAAAAGCCCTCCCTGCTGTAGCCGCGTATAATATTATTATAGTGTGTAATGGGATAAAAAATTAAAGCACGTGTAATGTGCACTGCCTATATAACCACCGCCGTTCGAGTTATAATATTAATAATAATAACAACCTGAGGAGATAATAATATTAATATACGAAGAGTCGTTTACACACGCGGTCGTCGTCGTTGTGTACACACGGATACCGTTTGAGCACACAAATTGATCCGCTACCTTAATCCTAATGAACTGCCGCCGCCGTATTAATCATTTCGTTATATTATTATTATTATATACTATAGTCGTAATAGTAGTAGTCATCGGCGATACTTCCTCGGCGAGTATTATGTTCTCATCGTTGTAATGAACACCGCTCCGACGACCATCGTCATCGTCATCGTTGCCGTCGTCTGCTGTCCGAAACACACGGGAAGAACACTAATACACCTCGATCATTATTATCGTTTTTAGGTATCATATTAGACGACGGTAGTTACCGCTCGCGCCGATCTATAATGATCTCTCAGGTCCGGTCTTTCGTGGCGTGGGTAGATACATACGCAGGTATATATATATATATATATATAGCTCAAATCTCAATTACCGAAAATAAAAAAAAAATCAGACGATTAGCAACAAAACACCGGATCGCGTTGTTAATATTATCATTATATTATGTATTACGCGTGTTACAGAATAATATTAAACGCATGTTCCTGGTGTGTATCAGACCCGTGGGGCGGAGGCTGCAGCGTGTTATTATATTATATTTTTGTTGACGACTGCGGGATGGGTTTAATTGAGACGTAAACGCGTGTAACGTATAGTTGTAGTTGCTGTTATTGTTGTTGTCATTTGATTCGTTTAATAGGAGCACAGCGTGTAGTGTTTCGTTGCCGCCACTTCTTACAACTACTATCGTGTAATATCTCGTAAATGGACCGGTAATGGTCGGCTGCTGATGCTGCAGTGCCGGCTTTAGCGGCAGCAACCGTGTCGGGGGAATTTTTTTTTTTACACCGTATTATTATTACTATTACATATATTATTATTATATTACATTATACGTTATTATGTACCGCCGCCAAGCCAAGCCGGTCTCTTATAAAATATCGCGAGCGCCGCCGTGCGCAACATTTCAAAAGGAAAATAACGTGTGTAATCGTTAAAAGCAACCCTAATAACATAATATACATAGATAATAACGACGATTATGACGATAGCAAACTCAAAACCACAGTGTACACGTGAAAAGGACCGTGTCGGCAATTCATCCTTTTATTTTTATTCAAATTTATTTATATTATATTATAGTTGTTTTCAAATACATTTAAAACCCTTGCACTGCCGCCGGCTGTCCTTTGAAAACGCAAGCGGCCGACGTTTATCCGTGTTTTTATGACACCCCCGACTCTGAAATAAACATACAGGAACAGGGATATAAAATTAACCGGATAATATCATGTCAAATTGGAATGTCTGTTTAGCCGTTTAACTCGTTATGGAGTCGTCGGAGAAAATATATCAGCGTTCTACATAATTTTAAAACGTTAGTATTTCATCAACCGTAAACAAAAATCGAAAGTTTAACGGTGAAAAAAATGGGTCTTTTAAAAATGAGCCGATTATGTCGAAACACTAAAAAAACTTCCCCTTACCACCCTCTTATAGAGTCACTGAAAAGGAAAAAATCCGATCAGGATTCACCCCTATTATCTCTATCATTATCACGCTCTCTCTCTCTCTCTTCATCTCTCTGAATTTGTATAGGTATATTGCTACAATATAATATGTAAGTATTATACTATAGCAGAGAGACAAAGAAACGATGACAAATCCGATAAGTTTGCGGCATCATCGTCACCAGGATTATTAAAATTTCTGATTTGGCAATTGGTCTCGCGTGCGCGATGTGCACTGATCTAAGTCCCGCGAACAGCGTTTGGGAGAGGCTATTCACCGGGTATATATTGTTTGTTAAAGGGTGTGTTACTGTGTTGTGTTGTTATACAGCTAGTAGTACACTAAAGAACGGGTGGCGGGTATACGGTTAAAATCATCGGGTAAAAGCGTTTAAAGGGAAACGGGCCGGAAAACACTACGTCGGTGGTGACAGAAACACGGTAGTGGTATATATATACTGCAGCGCGGCGGCAGTCCGTCTTTTCGACGGGGACGTGTTGTATTTATAATAGATTTTCCTCGGCGCCGCATACCTCGTCGTCGTCGGCGTTGCTGACTATACGCTTGACTCTGCACTTCCCCTCCACATAGCCGCCGATCACTTTGCGCAAGCTATTTTCCGGACGATTAACCCGCAATCTAGTTTGCGCGAGGGTGCGACGCGCGATCTCTTTCACTCTCTCTCACTCTATCACTTTTTCTTTCTCTCCATCTCACACCTCTTAAACTGCCACGTTGTGTACGCATATACATGTCGTACACTATAATATATGTCCGTCGGCCCGCACTGGGTTTGCTAACAAAGCTCGGTAGAGCTTTAAAAACAAATTCACGCCTTATAAAATCCGCAGATAGTGTCGAGAGGTGGGGCGACGACCTACAGTGATAAACACGGTCGTTTCATCCAACGACGAATCTGGTCCATTATATTGCGGCCTTAGTTTGTTTCCCCTCAGTATAACTCCGATAAATCAGAAAACCCACCCTTAAAATGGGTGAAATTTTTTACTTTATTGTGTATATATACATATATATTATGTAATATATATGTGTGTGAGCGTATGTATGCGGGACTTCATAACCGGGGACGGATTATTGTCGTATCCTGTGTTCAAAAAAAAAATATATATATATTTATAAATTATTTTATTAGAAGTTTTATAATTTCATTCACTTATCTACGTGTCCACATAATCTATATTATGCGTTGTACTGTTTTTCGGTTTTTTAACACTTGACATGCGTGTGTAATATACAAAGATGCCGTGGTAACAAACAACGCGGACGTCTTCGGCTCGTGTGATTTGTCACTACGACGACGATGGGCTATTAATTATTGTTACCACGGAGACTCAGCTAGAGGAGAGTTTGTTGCACTATTAAACCATTTATAAAAACACACATTAAACTGTTTACATCATATAATATTATTATACTTGCACGTGCGTCGTGATCCAAAACAAACACAGCTGCGCATTGATTTCGTGCGCGTCCCGTGTGGAATTTCCTCGGAGGCTTCGGTCGATACGTTTTAATCGTATATGTATAATAATAATAATTCGTGTACGCCTCAGAGTCATCGTAGTTTTGGGTAGACGGAGGTGATGGAGGGGTGCAGCCATGTAAATTAATACGCACCGATGGACACACTAATTGAAAATATTTAGTCCCTTCCCCTAAGGCGGTTCGTTACGCCCGTTCCGCGTTTAATGATATCCCGCCGACGTCGAGTGCATTACATTATTTCTATTTTTAATATTATATTATTATGTATAATTTGGATTTTTTTGTTTCCGGATGTATAAATAATATAAGTAAACCGTTCGCAATATACCTGTGATTCACAGGTAAGATACTTCTAATATGCTAAGCGTGAGGAATGGCAAACGGAAACGACTGTTGATTAAGATTTTTCCGTATGTGTCGTGTAATATTGTATGATATAAATTATAACCGATGAGTATTTGGAGAAGAGTGACGTGTACCAAAAGATGACGGTAGAATAGATTCCGCAATGATCAACATATATTGAACAGCGAACACCTCGGCACGTCGGCGCACCATACCCAGATCAATAAAATTATTTAAGCAATACCATTACATCTGACATCTTGTAGTTATATGTTTATAAATTTATGATATACATTCAAAGATCCATATTCAAGTTATAATTCATAAATCGTCATATTATTCTATTGAATTGAATTACTCGAGATTTTGGGCTAAAATTAATTTTTTTTATATTTTCTCTAGTCTGAAATGGACTTGAAGATGTTATTTATCAAGTATTATCAGTAAATAATCAATTTTTTTTGGGGGGGCCCTACACGAACATGTTCAGTGGGGCCCATTATCTTCTTGAAGAATAAAATAAAATAAATAAATAAATAAATAAATTATTTTGTAAAAATCGTGGTTTATATGAAATATCTACAAACGGCGAGTAATATTAACTATTACAATACTTAATATATAAGTTTTGTTATGTTATCAATCATTCTTAGGATGCGGCGATTTGTATCATAATCGATTCTTTCAAATTATATTATATAATTTCTGTTTTATGCAAAAAGAGCAAAAAAATGCAAGCCATATTGATGTATTGTTCTGGGTTTTTAATTTTCCTAATTGTATTCAATTAATTTTGTGTTATTTCCAATTAACATTCAGAAATCCGTGCCAACCAGTCTTCCACGCCATCGTTTGTGTTTGTGTGTGTATCTATATAATTACACCTATTTATATACGCCCACGTTAAGTACAATGTTGGATGTTACATATCGTTATGCACGCAAAACAATTGTTATCGAATCATGTTATTCTGAGTAATTAGTAAATGTATTCAAATATTTTAAATTCAAAGAGACGTAGGTATACTTATTAGTTATTATATTACTTATTACATTATACTACAGTACTACATTATAATATTATTACGCTAGAAATCAAGTACATTTATAAAATATATGTGCACCAGTCTAATTAAATGTATGTTAATTATAAATTTCAACACGTTGTTTAGTGTTGCGCCATAATGAAGTTTAAAAATAATGCACATAATTATAAAATACGTATAATGATCATGTGTGTTGCTTGCGCGGTATTTGACCTAAGAATTTTTTTGGCTGTATATTTTTAATAAAATAAAATAAGTTTATATAATATTGTGTGTTGTGTGTCAAATTGTTATTATTTAACATTCTATACCTACTCGTTTTTGTCGTTGAAACGTTATTTTAGCTATCGATTACCTTTAATAGGTGTAATATTAACATCATATTATAGTGAAAATTATGTATATTTCTATCATGAATGGCGCCTAGGAGGTCTTATCGGCTACCAGTTTCGTACGACCACCGGACAACAGCGGTTCGTTATTATTAATGTTATCGTAATACGTTTATCGGAGTTCAGAGCTATCTCGCGAATTATTTTAATTTATATGCGTTGACCATGTCGTATACGTTGCGCAATGATATTAATTCAGAAGTCACTTGGCTTTATTTCGTGTCACGCGTTTGATCGCAAAATACAAGTGTGTGAGTCAAGTGTATAAAAAATTAAAATCGACTCAAAAGTCTTATGGCAATTTTTATGTTTGTATTGAAATAAACGTTATGTTATGTGACCAAAATGACATGGTGGCATTCGTGTCTAAAAGCAATAAACATAAACCTTCGGCAATGGATAATGAACGATATTAACAATATAATACAAATTTATATTATACCTGTAATGTATCGTTGAATATAATAATAGTGATAATATTATTGTAAAAAGATCGATTGCGACTTCGGCCATGACAACAAAAACTGCAATTTTCTCTCTCTGTTGACTCTGAATACATTAATATATAATATACCATTCATATTATGTATCTTGGTAATCAAATTATCTATATATTATTTAGTTCGTTAGGTACATATTCGCGTTGCACGGGGTATAACTGTTTCGGCCATAAACACGACCAATCAATCAATTACATAAACTTCCTCTAATTGACTTTAATAATAGGGTGTCAGTGTGCCACTATGCGTTTTTGTTAATTCGAAATTAGATAAAATTAAAAAAAAAAAAAAACCTCAAGAAGAGCTGCAACAAACACGCCTTTACCATCTGTTTCTTACAGTGCCCCGCATATAGTGAGCGGCTATATTATATATTGTGTGATGTTCGATAGCTATCGATGAATGGCTTTCAGAGGTAATACGTTATAACTTATGATATATACGTGTGTCCGTGTAATATATGCCCTTTTAATCGGCGGCTATATTATGTATTATACCTGCAGCACACCCGGTTACTCGCTTTAATAGCTGTATATTGTAACAATTAATGCTGTGTGTGAGTTTATATACCTACCTATGTATATATATTAGATAAAACGGTCCCACGTCTAAATAATTAATTATTATTTCGCGATCGTTTACCCCACCCTAATCGCACATTACAACATTTATCGGGGGCGCGGAACCAATTTATAAACTTACCGCCACCACCGCATTAATATATATAATATACACATATATTATACGAAACCCGGGAAATGTAATTATAATCGTCGCGTCGCCTGGGTGGTGGACTCATCAATAACGTATGTTCATAATATCATTTATAGTTAGGTAATATAATCCATAAAACCGCTGCACGTATTCTATACGACGTGCATGCGTGAGTGTAAACCTCGCCGGACCAACCCCTGTAATACCGAACATATATTATATTGAATACCTACAAACATTCGGTTTGCTCTCCATTCCTTCAATCTTATTAATATACTTTACGACTTGTATAATAATTGACAACGATTTCCGATGGCAATATTCGTCGTACACCAACATCGTTTGTAAAATATGTACATATATATCATAATAATAATAATGTTTGGACACACGTACGCGTTTTGTAATATAATATGATACGTGTATAATACTGTCGACATTGACATCGTCGGTTTGTCGGTTCGGTGATCGCCACCCGGGTATTATAATAATATTATTATGCGCACATGTAATCTGTACGAACCCGCGGTGTGCAGAGTCGTATGCACGTCTGGACCGTTCGGGTAAACGTCCGTCCTTCAGGATATATCACTCGATGCCGCGTCGATATAGTTGTAATATATTATTACATACTATTTAACGCTCTTGCGGTGTACACGATAGCACACGTATTTCTTTCTCTCTGTATAGCTCTCATAATGTACACCACGATTAAATTCTCCCATGAAAACTACCCGAAACTCACCATGGCCGTACACGTTCGTCATTTTTGGGACCGGGAACTACCACCGTCGGAGCGTGTTGACGTGTGGGTCTGTATGTGCTGCGACATGGAGTGCGGCTGTGCGTGTCGGAAGAAGACTATACAAATCTGTTTTCGTATGTGTGACGTAAAGTGCGGAAGTTATTATAGGTTCCCGTTATTAGGTCGTGTCGTGTGTGTTCCAGTGATATATTATGATATTTAGTCATTTAGTATATATATGTACACACATTACTACATCTGTGCAGCGGTTTGGGTGGTGACAGATTTTTTCAAGTGGTAACGAACACGCTCTCATCGCGTGAACATTATATGTTTTGTATTTAATTATTATACACAAGTCGAGATATCACATAGATAAAAAATGGGTATTGTTCACAGTAGCATATTTATTAAAACATGCGTATTCGAGTGTATTATTATTTATAAAACTACGAACAGTTACCAATGAATATTTTATGATAGGTAGAACGTATTAAGGATTTTGACGTCATCGATTTACGAACATGTATTTTGTGTATAGTTTAAAACACTAAAAATATGAATGTTAAAGCCATTCGTTTATTTTATTGGTAGATCTGCGAATATTGTGATTAAAATGCCAGTAAGCTATTAAAATACAAATGCATGCAATTAAAACGACTTATTTATTTTATTTTATTTTTTTTTTTTTTATACATTTTAAACAATATTGGTTTTTGGTTAGTCTTATGCAATTAAACTCGTAAACATGAAAAGGATTTGTAATAAAATGATCATAAAATTAAAATAGTTCATCTATAGACTTTTATAGAAGTGATATACTAACCAATTTACCAAATTTTCCAACACAAACACGTGTGTGAATCTTACCACCCAATATCACTCTTCTAAGGCTCTACGATGCAACCTTTTAATACTTATCTATTCTCAGCTTCGCACGTAAGGGGTAATTGTAAGTTTTCAACCGTTAACACTCGTTCGTAGAGCAGAATTCGTTTTACAAAACGGATGTTTGCACAGTACCTACACTCGCCCTGGTTGTGGAAATCGTTTCGGCAGGGTCGTCTTGTGGGGTATAATATGTAATAAAATGTATTGTAGGTACCTAATAATAGTTTTTCCTACCAGCGGTTCTCGTCGTTTCGGGGAGGAGGAAGACGGAATGTATTTTTTTTTTATATAACAATAATTTGTTCGCCATCGTAGCAATTACCGCGTTCATTCAGAACGGAATTATTAACACTACAAAAATAATATATAACCCCATAGGGGTGTTGACACAAGCGCGGCTGCGACGGTAACGCGGTGGTGGTGTTGGTGGCGTTTACAAAATGGCTGAGTTCATGAGCTTCAATTTGTATTCCGGCCTCGCGCGCACAACCATTACCGGCTTCCTGTGAGCGCGGCGGCGGTTGCTCGCCGTGATACTATTATTATTATTTAGAAATCGTGTGACCCGAAAACGGCCACTGAGCGATATGCGTGTATACTGTATATGTATATATACATTATAGACATATTTTGTACGATATTTTTATGTAATTATTTATTACTATTATATAGGTACGATTATTATATTTATTTATGATACTCGCTGCAGCAGCAAACGTTGCCGCCCTCGTGTTTGCATTTGGTAGGTTTATGCGTTTTTCGACCGCGAGTCGTAGTCGGAATACAATAGCAGGCGGCGTATATAATAATAATAACATAGTCGTTACAATCGTATATATGTATAATAAGTATAGATATACTGAATTTCTCTAGGTTTATTATTATTGTTTGTAGGTATTACTCTGTTGCACACACAACACTACAAAACATACACTTACAAACGAAACGCATATAATAAATAAATAAGTAGGTATTTCATATTTTTGCATGTATTCAAATTTTCGTTGCTTCGTAAGTTGTAGAAATTGTTGACGACAACGAGGGGTTTTGGCCCTGTGCCGCCACAGTGGAAGGGTAGTAAAAACAATAGACTCTAGTGTAGAGCCGGTGGGTGGGAGGTGGTAACCAAAAAGGTTATTGCTATCGGACACGCATCGGTCGTTATAGCCGGTCGCACGGGCATAATATTATTACTATTTCGACCAAAAGTATACATCCAGGCACACACAAAAAAAAAAACTACCCTTATCTACGATGGCGCATTCTTACAATTATTATTATACCGTGGTAAACAAACTACCCAATTACACAGTCATTCCGCGATTGGTTATCTCTGTGGCGATAACCACACGCCACTAGAGTTATTATAATGTATATTATTATTATTATGCGAGTTCCGTTATTGTAGACCACGCACCGTTGTTCCCTCGAGTGTGGGCCCTTCGAAAAGGGTGGGATCACCGCTTATGGGGGGAGTTTACTGTTTGGTAAACGCGAAGTACAGTTGAGTATATAAAAACAGGACTCGTAAAAATGTCGGTTTCCAGTCGTTGTATTCGGCTTGTACCCATATAATATAATATACTGTGTTACAGCGCAAGAACATGGTCACTTAGGGTTGTGATTTTGTATTATTTCAAGTCAACATTTTTATAATGCCAATAAAGGGTCGAGTTATTTTCGCGTGTGAGATGCGTGACGTATAAAGAAAATCAAAAATACAATATTTCGAAATAACATCATGACCTAATCCTTGAGAATATTGCACCATAACACTATTGATCACAAACGGTAGTTTAACAATTAATCATCTGCTAATAATATATTATATAATGTATACATCATTATAATATAATCATACATCAAGCTATACTAATAAATATGTGTCCATCATGTAAAGCGGGGAGAGGGGGGCTCGGTGGTTTACTACATGTCAATAAATTAACTTGTGTATACTGTGCGATGTGGTGTTATAGTGGTGCTTTATACGAAACTTACATTTCGAAAGGATTTCACGATCTCGAATATGGAAAACAATTTATTTCAAAATACATATTAAATCACGTAACAATGTAATATATTTCACCAACGCGTCGACGTGTTACCGGGCGTTAAGTTTCTCGTACGATTTTTTCCGTTTTTTTTTTTTTTTTTTTGCCACCACGAATCACTACCAGAAAGACCGGTTGCGGTAAACACCAAAGTAACCCACGGGCAGATTGTTATTTATACTGTTTGGTATCAATTAGCACTTGGCGGGACGGTGCTAATGCGTTGGTCTTTATTTATGTGCGTGTAGGTACGATACTATTATTATATTATTATACTTTCGGTGCATCGGCTAACCGCAAGTTACAGTGACGACGACGACAACGACGACGACGTGTTAAACACAAAAGAAAACCGAAACTCGACTATTTAGGCCACGGCAATAACTAAGCTACTATACAATAATAATAATATTATAATAGTCACTGCTATTACTACTACTGCTGCTATATTAGTAAAATATATTAGGTACACTGGCAAACTGCAGCTATATAACGACATATTATTATTACAGTGTTCTGACGGCTGTGATAAGGATATTATATTATTATTATTATTATAAATACGTGCAGCAGTGCAGCAGGTGTCTTATTGTAACACAATCGTCATTCTCCTGCGGAATAGCTTTGGTTTTATTGTTATACAAGCTATTGTTTGAATGTTTCTCCACATATTAAATATTATTATGATATTATTGTATAAATAAAAATGCTTATATTATATTTACAATACGAGCATTAATATCGAGCGGCATACGATTTTTTTAGGTCCAGGAAAACGGTTTTTTTTTTTTTAATTCTCCTGACGGGGAAAATATTTTATCTACGTCCACGTGCCCCTCTGAGAACGCGTAAAAAAACATTGCATATATATAGTTACGTCAGAATACAATCGAAAGTCCGCCGACGCAGAGTCGTCGACAAATTGGTTGCTGATTCGTTCCACTGTATTATTATAATAATATTCGACGATTCGAGGACGGTCTAGCAGGCGCCTCCCACGAACCGATACGAAATCTCTTCATCGTACATATTTATACGGCCGTTTAATGGATTTAAGCTCTTCCGTAATAACGATTTGATTTCCACGTACACGATTATACGTGCTGTATGCCGATAGGTCGCAGAACCCAAGCGCGTTTATAGTTACCACACATACCTATATATGATAATTTAATACACCACGAGATGATAGAGTAACCATGGTCTCGTGTCGGATGTACTGCAACGGACGTGCCACGTATTTTCCGACACCCACTCAACAATCGTGTTACGTGTCTCGGACGTAGCGATCGCGGTGTCGTCAGAGTATCGTTATGGGTCACGAATTTTTATTATTATTATTATATTGGTCATCGCCGCCGTCGTGTATAGGTATTATACTATTACTATGATGATTGACTATAAAAATATATTTTATATGGCAGCGCTAGACGGTGTTTTGTACTGTATTATATTATTATTGTCTATCCATCCAGAGATAACGTCATTATACATACGCGCACTCACGGCGGGCATTCGGCTCGCGCGATGCCGTGCAATGGGTGGTTGGTACCGGGCGAGGAGCCGGACATCAATCAAACGAAGGACCGTTGACAGGCGCAAAACAAATATCATCACGGACCGCGGTGCCTTTTGAAAAAGCAATATCAATTTAGATTGGCTATTCACGGCCGTGTGTGGATAATACGTCCATTAAGCGCATTAACGCGCGCGCGCTTGTCATGAGTACTAGTCGAGCTGTATAGCCGGCGAGACGAATAGAAAGGGTATATAATGTAATATTTTATAAATGATATAGGAGAGACCGTAATGTTTTATATACGTCATTCAATGTGTATATTATTATTGTATTATTTTATATGATTTACCAAAGTGCCCACATAATAAAAGTATAGGTCAATTAATATCGACGAATAATTTGACAAGACGTGTACAACAAAATAACGGAATAATTAGGTATCTTTTTTCAAGGGAAAATCAAAAACAATTATGTATTTATTTTGTAATACATTATATAATCATTTCAATGTTTGATATCAAACTTTATATATTATACATGTTGACAAAATTTGTTTAGTTTACGCGTGTTTGTAAACATCGTTACCTCAAGATTGAAAAACATATTCAAGCGCATTTCCCTTCAAGATTTCACGCGCAGTGATCCATCACAGTAAATACTAAATATTACTTGACAAGACACACTTGAGTCACTTGAATGGATATACTATTATGTATGTTTACATAATACTTAAATATCAAATGGAAAACTACAGTAATTATATTATGCTAATGTGAAGTATGAATAACACACTTACATACAGACATTATGGATAGTAAACTATAGCTTATAAACCATTATTATTATAAATGCTTTAAATTATAAAATATAGGTAATACCTTTACTACTTATAATTTATAACACCATCTAGTATATTTATCTTTGTAGTATAATTACTTAAATTAAAAATGATGTCTGAAGATATATAAAAATAAGTATTTAATTTTGTATGTACACTTTAAATCAATAGATAAAAACTATATTTTCTACATTGATATTTTTTGAAAAATATAAAATATAAAGATATTATGCTCTTTATGTTGAATATTATAATATTTAAAATTGTAACACCAATAATATTAATTCATATATTTGTATTTAAAGTTGTTATCAAGATCCATTAAGTATAACTTCAAAATTACGTAATTGCAAATTAAAAAAAATGTAACTTATTATTGTAATTTTGATAAAACAAATACAATTTATTACTGCTCAAGTCTAACCTCAAGTAGTTAATATTATTGGAGATATTGATCAAGATCATCGTTTCGTATTATTTACAGATCTATTGTATATTTAGCCGATGACGGTATATATTTGGTTAAAGTGCGCACGAATTCGGCGAGACGAAAGACAAAAGCACTTGCGTTATACGGTCAACGTGGCAATAACGTGCTTAGAGCCAAATGACTTTTATTTAAAACGTTTTTTCTACATCATAAACCCTAAAAACACTTACAAACCAAGTATAACATTATATAATATATATATTTAAAATTACAGCGACTATATGTTTCCTAACTTTGTATTGGATCAAATCGAATTATTATTAATTATTATTTTTAGTGGAATTCAACATAACCGCATAGTTTTATCGCTACCTGGATCGATATTATTATAACATTATACGTTATATATACACAAATTATATTGATATATGTACATCTCATACGCACAGAATACATGCCACATGAGTTTTTGGAACAGACAGCCGAGCCGCCCACCGCACTGCACTCTGTCCCATTATAAGATTTTAAATTGAAAAATATTTATGTCGTTTTTATATTTTGGCGGCACCCTCAAGCAAACGTCGTTTTCACGGGCCGTTTCAAAACGTTTGGTAATTTATTGAGTCGGTTCATCACGGGACAACACGTTGTGACGTTTGCTTTGGATGTCCGAGCCAAATGAGTTATCGGCACATTTAGCAGACTGACCGGCTGGTTGCTGGAAAGGTATTAATTTAGTACACTTTACACTATTTTCGTACACGTTAAGATCAGTTTTTGAACTCGAGTTTTTCTCAATAGACACCCTATTACTTATCTGTTTAGGTACACTCGAAGAAAAGTGTATAATATTAATATACGACATTATAATTTTAGAATTTATAAAATAACGGTAAAACAAACGGAGATATTTTACAGGAGTTTTTATTATGTTCGTTGACAAACTGCCGCCGCTGGTTTAATAATAATATTGTAGCCGTCGCTTAGTTTAGTGTCTAGTACTCTAGTGTGTACGCGCGCGTGTGTGTATATACATGTATAAAGATCTGTATCACTATATTATGCTGCTGCTGGTTCTGCTGCTGTTGGTCGTTAATATGTCCTCGACGTGCGTTATTTTAAGGACTTCTTTCGACAAATCGTTAATACGCGCGAGGCGGACGTTTTTATTTTAGCTTAATTTATAATAATTACTTAATCGCGCCGTCGTTTAACACCACCGACATGTTTGTCTATTTGTCTCGGATTGTACAACTGTCACGTTTTTATATTTTTTTTTCTTCCGAGGAAAGTATAAGCAAGAAAACGTCTCTAAGAAGACCACCTTATTTGATTGTAAAAGAATTGTACACACAATGTTCCGTACAGATTATAATTGTATAAACTGAGTGTGGATTGAATTAGAATCATTTTCGGATACCCATAATTTTTTAAGACTAATAAAAACGTTTCATCGCCAATTGTCAATTTATTTGCAATTACATAGTATTATGATTTTTTACTTCTGAATACCAAATATTTGAAAACGGCCCTAATATTATACACACGTATGAGAAACACTGAAAATGATTATTCACATTGGTTTTATCTTTTAATTTCGTAGTGACAAAAAAAAAATTACGACACAATAAAAAACCCTACATTTGCTGGTATACATGAGTTAGGGTTATGATGTTAGACGGATTATTATCCTTAATATCATGTATTATAGATAAATGTAGACAAGGCGCTAGTGTTTGACGTTTTATTTTTGAGTTGTATAAATCACTATTATATAAAGCAATTGGCTATGGTCGCATCCGTTTCAGCAAAAGACACGTCAGCGTATCATTTCAGTGTATTCTTCGTATTTTATGTTCATTTTTCTATTACGTTATGTATCATTTCATCGCTTTGTGTCCTGTGTGGCCAATGAACGTGTCCAAACAAAAGAACCACCGATTTCCGTGTGACCGACAATGAAGAATTGCAGTTTTTAATGTATAGTAGCTAAGAAATGAAAATAAAATAAAAGCCAGCGACCATTTATATTATATATTTTTGGTGTATGCGACAGCCGCAGATACTACTAATACCCATCAACCTATTACATTTAATACCTTACCTTTTTTTCAAATAGTGACTTGTGCTGCGATTTTTGCCTCACAAATAAAATGGACATTTAGTTTTTGCTGTATAAGTACAATGTTTTTATTCTCTTGGTACGTATTAATGATACGATATTTTCCTATTAAATATTTCTATTTTGAGTTCAAATAACTTGTGACGGCTTAGTTATTATTTTAACTCAATATAACTCAATATAAGGTTATCGTGGATTTGAAGTCGAATAGTGTAAATGTAGGTAACTGTATTTCAATATACTCATTCAAATTACAAAAATCGAGAGACCTGCCCAGTGTTGAATTACGCTAATTCTGTGAGACTGCAGTGTTTTATTAATCGGTGATCGGGTTGACAGTGTTTTATTGCGAAAAGAATTCGTATCGTAATAACGCGTTTGATGGTTATTTATGGCGGAATGGGATGTCATGTCATGTCCGGATTACAGAGTTGCACGTATTTGTATGTATATACAGTAACGCTGTCTTTTCTTCTTTCTACAACAATAATCTAACCGGCAAGCGACCGGAAGCAAACAAGTAGATCGGCGATGTGGGGGGGAATAGTGACAGTCGGAGGCTTGTCGTCGACGGGACTCGCGCGTCGTTGCAAAACCAATAAGTCTGTCAACCGTGTGCCTGTGCGCTCAAATGAAGAGCTATCGGCGCGGGGACGCTCGACCCTAATGAGTGGAGGGATAAAACACGTCCTTGGCCGCGCGGCGGTGGTATATTTATTGGCGACCGTAAATTATACGTGCGACGAAAGACGCGATCGTCTGTTGCTGTCTGCTGCCCGTACTGTGTACATCCCCACATCGGAAATGTCGTCGATTTTTATCCCTCTGGGAAATAAAACCGAACCCCCTTCCTTACACCGGAGTTAATTTTTCGTCGTTTTACGTCATCCGCTATGTGACTCCCGGCCTTTAAGTATATTATTAAACTATATATATATATATATATGTCTTGTACATATATTATAATAATTCTAGTATAATATATTTGTGTATACTATATATAGTTGCTACAATAATAGCGGGTGGTATCTTTCGAATTTGAGCATCACATCTCCCGTAACCTCTACCGCCTCAAGTGAGTAATTGAAAGTTTGGTATAAAGTTTTCGCTGATCAAATCATGCTTATCGAAATAATTTGCCTAACTCATTTCTAAAAAAGGTTAATACTGAACCAACACCCATATGATGCTTTACATTGCAGTTATTGGCCTCAATAAAATATTATTAAGGTTCGCCGATTATCGTGTTATTATAGTACCTATAATAGTTCTCTTTTTGTCGCACAGTTGCAATGCATTTGAATCCCGATGTTTTCCTTTCGACTACACGTCCGTACCGCAATAACAAATAACGATCGGTTCCGGAGTATCGATTACACTATTATTATTATACGTCCTGCGGATCGATGCAGAACGATGCCACCGGTCGTAGGAGCAGTGGTAGCGGTAGTACGGTATAGTGGTAATACTAGTAGTATATTGGCGTTATTAATATCAGTGTTGGTAATTCTTTACCTCGATCGTCGTGTACGCGCGCGTCATATTTTGTACGTGTCGACAACAAACGATTTCCACCCGCGGTGCGTGCACACGTCGTGCAGCAGTGTCCGTCGCGTCCTCGTTTTTTTTTTTTTTCGGGAGAGCGCGAGCCGCAGAACACGCGCCCGACCGACCGTCCGACCGCCGCCGCGTGTATTATTAGTTTTATTATAATATCGTCGCTACACGGCGACTCACCAACTCGCACAGTGTTTGCGGCGGCGGCCGACACAATGTAACGGGCGCGCGCGGGTCCATGTCAATGAGTGCGTATATATATAGGTACACGGTACGTATATTGTAATATATAGTCGTATACATAATAATATGTATATAATATAATATAATATAATATAATACGCTGTCACTGCCGCACGTAAACCACCTCGAGCAATAAGGTTGTTTTTTTTCCTCTCTTCAACTCTTTGAACTCGTCTGCGGACGCCGACGATCTTATACGACACCGCCGCGCCGCCGCCGGTTTATTATATTATTATTATCGTTATTATAGTGCACACGTCGTTGGTGAAAAACTCGACCGGACTTGACCGGACTTTGGCGCTGTAGCGATTGCCCGAAGGTTGCAGGGGACTTGGGGTTGTGTTATGTTTTATATGTTTGTGTGTAATTTTTTGATTTTTGTTATGAGAATTGAACGTAAATATTCGTATAATAAAGGTATAATATTTATTGTTTTAGTCAATATGTAGTCGATGTATTTAACAAATTTAATAAATAACGTATATTTATATTGTGATTTTTTTTCTTTATATACAATAATTACACATGCGCTTTAAGAGCACCGTGGGTGGCGTAGTTTTATGATTTCTTCTCTGATCTGGAAAATGTTCTGCTCGCCACTGCACACGTGTTCACCGTCAAAGTCCTGTAGTTGTGAAAGTCCGGACGCCCTGATTCTATGTAAGAATATATTTATTATACCAACGACGTCTATGCCCGAACGTTTCGTTTAATAAGTCTTAAAACCGAATAACATCTAACTTTATAAAATTAGGTTCGTTTTTAACATTATAGGTACCACCATCGAACTTTCCCTTTCGGAAATGGTTGACGATATTAATTCTACTCCTACACTCGCATAATCCTTTATTTTTTTGTTACAATGTTCCGAGGGTGCATTCCATCAGTGTGCTTTCGTTATTATTATTGCGCACGCGCGCTCTATTATAGTGTGTGGTTTTGCTTGATTGTGTGTATATTTTTACAAAAAAAAAAAAATTCGTCACCCAATCTAATTGGGCGACACTGATAAAAAAAAAAATATATATATATATAGTCATATCTTATACATATACAAGAAGATGTATACTAGTGACTGTACACGACCTACGGATCATTGATCCTCGAACCTACGTGTCGCCCGCAAAGAACAAAGCCCCGGCCGATATCGGAACGAAATCCGAGTAAAAAAATAGTATATATTCCGACCACTTCCTACGCGGCGGCAGCGTATTATACCGACGCGCGCGGACGTAATAATTAATTTTTCTTTTTTGTCCCGATAGTTTGTTTATATACAAGAACATTCTCTCACAAACTCCGCGCGCGGTGAATAGATTTCAATTATCGACGGTTCGTTAGAAATCCTTTGTCGCCGACCGCGCCGGCTTATTTTTATTTTTTCTTACTCCCCGTAAAAAGATAAAAAAAAAGTATGTAATAATAATAATAATAATAAATACAATAATAATAATAATAATAATAATAAAAACGACCGGTGGGTCCCTATTATAGCACAAGAACGTTCGTATGTGTGTGTGCTCTATTAATGTTCATAACGAGGTGTGTGGCATAGGCAAAGGTATACCTATACCTTATATTATGTATACAAATTATAGTTAGTCGCGAGTCTGTTATAATTGAATATATTCGTGTGAAACTCTAACCGAGTTCCACTACGGTCAATATCGGCTGAGTTAACTGAATCGTTTGGAATTAATACCTATGCTGCAGTGAAGTTACAATCCATCTTGTAGAATTCAGAAAGGCGCTAGTACAGGTTAGGTTATCTAGCGTCGTTGAGATGTAAGTACCTACTCCACAGTCTGATAAGTACTAACTATACTTATCCCCTCACCGTTAATATCGGGATTTAGTTTAGCGTTCGTATAATATGTGCCGATCGTACCAGTGATAAGAAATCCGTAAAAAATAACAATGCATATTATATAACAATGTGGTATTATTACTTGCACCGAGATTTCGTCTTTTCTGTGCGTCCTTAATTTTTATAATCAGCGGTTCTATTTTCGTTGGATCGAGTGACCGGCGGCGTTCGAGGCCAACGCCTTGATTGATCCCTCGAAGCCAACGAGACGATTGCCACATTCGAATGAATCGGCGAATTCAAATAGTGTGAGTCTTGTGCATGTGCGTATGAGCGCTACGAAGGCCGTCATCGCCAGATCATTTCGATCGAATAATTAAGCGTGATTGTATACGGGAAAACGTTGTTAATAATATCATTACATCGTGATTTTACTCCAGGCTCTCTTGTGTGTATTTTATCAAAAGTATATTGTGAACCTATAATAATACCTACTGATAAATATTCAGTGAGAGTAACAGTGTTTTTAGATAACAAATATTGTTTTAAAAAGAAAAACATTAATTTTGTTTTCATAACGGAATTCATTCGCGGTTTTAGTGTTTGAAATAAAGAAAGATTACTTTCCTGTGGGCAGTATTTTTTTTTTAAATTTTATAGCCCATCGAATTAACATCGCGGCGTTAATTGTTAGACGACTTGGTTTCTCCACACACGCGGCGGGAACCTGTTTATTAGATCAAATTACAATAAACATTTGAAATCGTATTATTGCGATATCTTTCTTTCTTACTACTAGTATTATATTTTTAGTATTCAACTACTAGTATTATATTATTATACTAATACTTAAAAGTGCATTCTAATATTTAATTTTAATGCATAATACAGCCATTGATTTATATAACCCATCGACAATTTTTATTATTAATGTGTATGATATCGGTGACATTCGTATACCAGTGATTATATTAATTTATGAATTCATATTGATTGTTGTGACGCAATTTTTTTTTTTTTATAGACTAAGCTTATTTTTGTGTCCGAACTTGAAATGTTGACGTTTTCAATGCACGTACTCATCTTTTATTCGACCATCTTAACGTTAGATATGCTTTTGTTATTATATTATTTACTGCATCATGGTTTTTTATTTTAGTACCTGTATTATAGTATACAGATGCACACAGAAATTCATCAATATTTTCTTTAAGCATTGTTTATCTTTTGTGTGTCAGTGGCAACTGGCAAGTATACCTACAAGAAATATTGCCAGAAAAAAATAATAATCAATTAACAGCTACCGCGATGACTTGCAATAGTGTCTTACAACAATTTTCGTTCCCGGCACGTCCTGATAATGATTTAGGTACCTTCGATAAATGTCATGCGGCTAAGTTTTTACTTCTGTCTATTCGGTGGTATTCTCCACTCTCCCGTTATTAATTTTTATAATTAATTAACGTTTTACTAGTACTATTATGTTGTTAATTTATCGTGTAGAGGCGCATTATACGATTATCGATTAACCAATATTCAATTTAATAGCCGTCTGATTCAGAAGATTGGAATGTCCAATAACATCGC
The DNA here is from genome assembly GCA_009835225.1 of Aphis craccivora. Classification (NCBI taxonomy): domain Eukaryota; kingdom Metazoa; phylum Arthropoda; class Insecta; order Hemiptera; family Aphididae; genus Aphis; species Aphis craccivora. The sequence continues at coordinate 34,087 of VUJU01000799.1, forward strand.
TTTTGTAAACGTCCATACCCGCTACAGTACCGCTCGAGCGTCGCGTTTAAGATACAAACGATCAGGTGATTGGAGTGGTAATAAGAATAATGGATAATGATAATGATGATATCGTGTTAAAACACCGTACACAAATGATTGGGGGGGGACACTTAAATGATAATACGCATTCGACGTCGGAAGAGACGTGTACACCGCAGAAATGCTCGCGAAACGTAGGTACCTACAAATTACAATAACGGTGCAGATGGCTAAAAACCGTCGAATGGGTTTCCATCGTCGGCGTAGCTATATTATACGCATAGCGTCATTTTGAAGATAATAATATAAATAGGCGTTTGCGGTTTCCGAGAAGCCTGTGATGATGTATATACAATGGGTAGGAAATCCTGAGATTTTCTCGCGTGAATAAATAAATTATACGGTATGAGGGCAAGGTGGTTATAGTTTAGATGGGTAAAATAAAAGAAAAATTGTTTTTGTTACACGCGTAAGGTGGTGCGACAAAGGGCGTTGAAAATGACCGGGTTGCATGCGGTCGGGGGCAGAAAATCATCGTGCGACGTGTGTAACCATTTTAGGGTGTTTTGGGGGTGTGTACGCGGACCGATGGAGAGAGCTGAAAGACGGCGGTGGATGAGTGATAGACCGCCAGGGATGTATTTTGACATGATATTTAAGTCTCATTAGCATCTAGGAGTGTCTCGGAGTCGTGCATATACGTGTACCTCTGTGTACGCCGCCGCTGCCTAGATGGTATAATATTATATCAAACGGTGGAGTTAATATCAACAGGCCGGCCTGTAATTACGGACACCGACGCCGACGGTATAAAAAGAACCTGTTGTTTTTTTTTCCCGTTCGTGATAGCGCGTCCGACACGTTCGACGGCGGCCCCGCGACGTGTTACGATAATATTACTGCGCCACCTTAACGTGTGCGCCGAGCGATTTTACTTTTTTTCTATCATCTCGTTTTAATAATATTTCGTTTCGATTAAAATAATATACATTTTAATCGCAATTATGCTCGGTATTGCGATCAATAATCACCGCGTCGTCATCGTCTGTCGGCACACAAAATACCTATACCTAATATAGGTATAGTATAATACCTAACTACTTATGCCAAACATGTACCTACAGTTCAAATCTCATTACAAACCTTAACCTTATAAAAATTGTTACCAAAATATTACGCAAATCATAATAATGTACACAATATCCAATGTTGCCGAGTGTTCGTTCCGGGTTGATGTCTTATAATATTATATTTATTCGAGTTTAGTCAAGTCTCACGTCGCTCGGCGGTTGGTAATTATTAGTTTGTGTTCCTGGCCGCCATCGTCGATCAATCTTTCTTCGTCTCGATATCTATTCGTATCTGCGTTTGACAATCGTTAATACGTTTTGTTAATAGACAATTAGCGGTGAACACTGTTTTGAGAGCCACGCCACTGTGTATGTGTGTGTCAGTATGTATTTTTAAACACTCGCACGCGCGCGATCTCAAGTCTGACCGTGTAACCGTGTGTGTGTAGTTTGTGTCAGTGTGTATCGAATGCAGTTGTATGCGTGTGTCTGAGAGAGAGAGAGAGAGAGAGTGCACTCGTGACTGGATAAGAAAGGAAATTATGTGATGACGGGTTCATTGTTAGGACATATTAAAAATGAAAACAAAATATTTATCGTCTGCCACCATTACGATTTATAATAATAATCACCATAGCCGCGGAAATCCAATTAATTTATAAATATATATATATATATTATACTCAAGATAAATTCTCGAAATTTCATCGAGACGCTGTCGTACGTATATATTATTATATTACGGTAATATACGTCACTTCTTGTGCCAAGATATTCGAACAGGCTTGAGAATTCCTAGCGCACATTTTTTTTTTTTGCGCAGTAATTTTTATGTTATAAACATATTGCATACGTGTCCAATTAAATTGACGATTCGTCGAGCGGGACAATAATACATTCTAGGTCCATGAGGTCGTTGTCCATAATACTGATGGTTTATTATTATTTATTAATGTGTCGATGTCAGCAACCAAATTGGTCATTGTTTATTTTTTTCCCCTTGTAAGTTGATGTTAAAATCATTTGTCTGGCGTTTTACACACGATGCCACCTCTGCCCCTAACCTAACCTTCACAATCTATGTAAATATTTTTATTTTTCCACATAAAGCGTAGCCACCACACACACAAAGTATTACAATAATAAATGGTAATATGAATTTTGCCAGTTCGCCGTTATTATTGTTATTTACACTTCAGAATCTTCGAATGCCATCATTATACCATATAAAATTATATTCCATTTTTTAAACATAATTATAATATTAATAATAAATAATGTTACACGTTTCTACACCGAAGAGAGATGTATAAATTGACGTCAGTTCATTGTCATTAAGTAGACTAGTGGCGAAATGGAGTGGGGGGAGGGGTGATGGAGCTGGACGAAAGAGTTTCGAACAGTCGGCGCACGCCACAATAACGTGTCTACAGTCGACGTCCGTTTTGTTGTAGTGGTGCGAAAAAGGGGTCGCGTCCGTTTTATCGTTATGTCCGTCTCGTCCACGGCCGAAAGAGAATTGACCCGTTCTCTGAAATTAAATGCCGTGCTCGCGTCTATAACAGTTGAGTGAAATAATAATAATGATAAAAAAAAAAATAATAATAATAAAATTACACTGGGGATATTTAGTTAAATATATTTTATTATTACTATTATTATTATAGATATCGCTTCGGGCCCGAGCGTATTAAGGCTAGGTAGGAGCCGCCGCGGCAGCTGCTTGATTATACGGTTCGGGTGTTTGTGTGTGGCCTCCTCTGCCGCCGTCGCAGCAGCTCACCCGCTCGCCCTCTCCGTTCTATCTACGACACCTCTTTCGCGGCACCGGGAAAATTAAAGCCGTCATTCCTATACACCTATAACTATATAACAACATATACGTATGTAAGTGTGTATATACTGCATATATATATATATATATATATAGAATGAGAGTTATACCATGTACCAATGTAGGTATATAGTACGATGGTTATTTTATTATTTACAACCGGCGGCGGCACCGAGGAAATATGACATCATTTTTACACGTAATAAATATATAATCATATTATATACAGTGTCTTATATTTTTCTCATAATATACGTTTTGTCCCTGGAAGAAACGAAATACCCGCCCGACCGACCCAAGGTATTAGCTAGGAAGAAGAAGAAAAAATGTGTCTCCCCGCCCGGCCCGGGCTTAATGGTGATTTATCATTGACCGTCGGCGGCATGAAAGCAGAGACGGACGCGAGACCTGGGTGACGGTGCCTAAATACCCGGGGACTCCAGTTAGTTTTACATGTCGTAATCCTTTAAATGGGCCCCGTAAACGACACATATTATATTATTATTATTATTATATTGTACATTGTGTGATAATGTAATGACATCGGTGAAAAGAAACCGCTTTTCTTTCCCTCCGTTCTACTAGCGTGTAATATATAACTCCCAAACCACCTACACACGCACACACATAATATACACAAACACACGCTCAAACGCCTACGGACCGGATTGTGACGTTTTTAGCATCTCCTGATTATAAAAATCCTTTTTTTCATCACATTTTGAACGATTACATCACTATTTGCAATGTATTACACAAAATCAAAACTATACTATATAGTACACAGATGGTAAAACTAACAGATTCGCAAGCTCGTGATACACCGTTTCTCTGCGAAACGCATACCAGAGAAATAATTCGATAACGTATCGCCGAGGACGGATGCTTTTTTTCAAATGTCTGCCGCGCGTTACACTTGCCGCGGTAGTAATCGTCTGCATTATTATATTTTTCTTATTTTATTATCACGTTATTACACGATTCTCGTCCGATTAATTGTCCGTATCGAATTTAATCCTAAACTAATTCACCGTTTATAGCTTGTATGGCGGAGAGGAGATTCCTTACACACTATACCGTGCTTACTGCAGTACAGCGTATTTTACGAATATTGTAAATTAAACGGCCACCCGCGGTGTTACGTTCAGAGTCGTATATATTATTACATTAACGCGGAGGAGGACAAGCCGGTCGTTATATACGTTATACGTCATTTTGGCGAGATTCTCTTAACGATCGTTCCCGAATGTTAACCGTTGACTGCTGCTAAAAGTCTCTGGATAACACTTTTCTCTAGCCCCTACCCACATCCACGTAACTCTTACCCATCATTTTTCGTATGCTTAAGCCTCGGCCTACAGATAATCGTCCTTTTCTTGCTTTCCCCCCTCATAAAACTCGATTATTACATTTTTCTCATTGTTCACGTCAGTGCCGCAGTGTGAGTTACTTTTGCGGGGGGGGAGGTGGTGAACATGCGGCGAACGGATGGATTTTACATAATATATTATTATTATTATATTTTACGTCATCACACATACGAATGCCGTCGTTCGACCACGCCCCCGTCCCACCCTGTGTATAATAATATTATCCTATTATAATAAATAGCTCACACAGGAATCGCAAAACACGATTATTATTCACGAAGTGCGCGAATAAAATCATCTATATTCAGCAGATTTATACGAACACACTGAAAGTATAAGTACTTATAAGTAATAATAGCAGAACTATTCTTTCGATACCACATTGACTACAACCACGACGGCGTATTATCATCTTGTCTCCTGCGGCAGCACGTCAGTATTAGGCTTTGAAAAATACTCTGCTCGACTCATTTATATAACGTCATAATAATATGTACAAGTATCCATGAAGTTACATGACGAATCGCATATTTTCCAAACTAACGATTTACTGTCGCATATCATTATTTCGTCTGGGAAAAATAAAAACAGCTCCTCCAACGTCGTCGTCAATATAGCGGTCGTATAAGTAGTGTAAATAATATTTACTAATTACCAAGTGTATAATATATATATATATATATATGTATTATTGTATTATTATGCATACACATACATACATATATACATACATACAAGGTATCTCACATAGTGTTTATGCCCCGTATAAAAAGCAACTCGATGCCATCATTTCCGCAGACTTTTAAGCATAAACATTTTTAAAATAAAACGCATAATACATGGTAGTAATGATTCGAAAATAAGTTATACTGTCTTAGGAATGAACCAGCGATACTGAGATTGAGAGACGCTCTGTATAATTATTATTATTGCTCCAAGACTCCCAGACTCTATACGTATAATATGTATATCGTGCATTATAATAATAATGTATACGTGTTGTTATAATGATCTGAATGTGCCGTGGTCTCGGTAACAAGATTCGGATTACGTTCCGACAGCGGCTTGACTGCAGTAGGCAAAGTAGTATATTAAAGCGGATTGCGTGCCACGCGATATACCTAGGTGTTGCCATTGTTTTTCCTTATTCGAAGCATTATAATACATCTAGCCTAAAGTGTATGTATGTGTGTTTGTGTGTATGTATTACTATACATATTGTATGGATGGTTTGGTAGTAGGAGGACCAGGGCCGCGGTGGTGGAACGAACGACTAATTAGTTTAAATACTCGTTTGCGTATACGGCAAGGTCGTGAATTGTAATAATTAATATATTATACATTACTATATATACACAGGTATTGCATTTATTCAGCACGTTATGGATGTCGTCGAAGCGAGTGTGTAGGTATATAAGTTGAAATAATCGTATAGAGTTTTCGATGCAAGTGATTTGATACACAATCCCATAGTATCAAGAACAAATCTTAAAATAATACTTATAGTCTTTTGTAATACGTATGTACATTGTACAGTTATATGACATTTCTACACTGGAATCATGTTAAAATATACCCACAAATCATGTTAAGTAATATTTGGATACATCACGCGTTGACTCACAGTTGCCATGTATATTATAATAGCATATAATTTGAAATCGAAAAATCGGACAGTTTGATTTCCTGCACAAAAGGTTTTTGCCGCACGTTTTATCTTAGTTTTAAAACGAATTATATACCAATAAGTAAATCAAAAATAAAAAAGTTCATGAATCATAAGTGGTTATAGAATGTCTAATTTGTTGTATAGATAATAATAATATTATATATCCACAAATTTTGATCTCTAATAGTCTATACTCTATATTATATAGATGACATGATGGCGTATGTAAAATCCATTTTCCGTACATTATAGATGACGAGTACCTTCACGGTATGGTCGTTTTGCACTTAATGTATGTTAGAATTTTTAACGATGGGTGGGCGGAATTGGAAGAAATAAAACAAGAGAAGAAGACGATGTTTTTTAAAAAAAAAATCCGCGCATTTCATTTATTATCGGTAACCTCGTCACAGTCTAATCCGACGATGATTATGAAACCGGAGGTGCTAGTTAGCGGTGCGCTTTGTACCACTCTCTCGACTGCTGCCGGCTAATATCGCCTTGTCACGTTTAATTCAATATCTTATTAAAAATACGATACTCGTCACCCCTCCACCAATTTGAGTGTTTCCACCCCCCCCCCAGCAAATAACACCTTCGATCCGGGGGTCTTCGTCTATTCGCTTACACTCACACGTACAATAGAAATGACATATTATTATCTCTCTTCTCCTAACGCGAACAATAATAATAATTTAATGTTCATCGGTGTTCTCTGGTCTGCCGCCGCATAGTGCGCAACAGTGATACATAACGATTATTGTTTCTCGTTGCGATATACTACTCCCCCGCTGCAGCCGTCACTAATATCTTCGGCTGATTATTCTCACGCGTCTCTATCCCTCTCCACTCCACCGTGCACTATAAAACTGCATCAATTTAATTGCAGCACCACCTCAGAAAGGCGGTCACGACAACAAATGGACGAACGATTGCATGATAATAATATAAGTAAATTGTATCTGTAAATTATTATAACATTTTATAATATGTACGAGTGCATTAGAATATTGTGAAGGAGAGAGAGTAGAAGAAGTGGAAGCAGTGTATAATACTGCGGGTATATACTTTGTGTGTGTGTATGTGTAATGATGAAAATTTTCGATTAGTAGTTGCCTCGTTTACGATCATCGGAACGCTCACTAGAGACGTTCCGAACAAAAGGACGAAACGAGATCGATCAGAGTCAAAACCATTAGAGCCAACGAGCCTGTATTATTTTTATTATTTTTTTTTCGTATACACATCGCGCACAGTTCTCTTTGGACAACTATAAGACTGAAGCTAATTAATACGGCTGAGTCATTAATTGGTTCAGCGGGGATCCTTTGTTGTTCAGCCGCTCGTCCCACAGACATCGCAGCTTACCTACACGGGTACAATACACACACACATGCGCGCGTGCATACCAAAACACTACATAAGGCTTGCGTAGGTACGTAAACTTTAAAATTTTTAAATCGTACGACGACACACATTATATAACACTATTTTATTATAGTTATATTGTACATCGCCATTCGTCACATAGGCACCAAAATTAATAATAATAATTATAATATGTTATTATCATAATATAATATTAAATTATATGTATAATATGTATTATGCTATAGTATAACTACATGGTTTGTCACGGATTTCATTATTGCGAAATTATATAAAGAAATTGCTAGTTCCTTTCATTTACATACGAAAATTAATGATAAAAAACAAATATAATATATTATCATATAATAATGTGTTGTACACGTCGCCCAATAATAATCAACTCTATATCGGAGTTTAGTCTCCAGGTGCCTTTAATAAACAATGGCAACAATAATTATAATATTATATAACGGACCTCCTTGCCACGTCGTGATATGGTTAGCCGATTTTGGTCGCTTTTGTTGTCTCGTGTCTTACAGTATATCTGTAGTCTGTACGGTGTGTACCTATGACGACAAGAGTATGCTATTTCGTACCGGTAAACTAAAATTTTACGGTGTTGCGTATATATTATATTAATAAACGTATATTATTCTATGGCTATTGCTGCCTGTCTGTCACGCCACGCGCCGGCTGAAGGTCCATTATGGATCACGTTTTGAAACTAAAAAAAAAAAAAAATTAATAATAAGGTAATATATTGTATTATTATTTGACGCGATAATATTGACATACGTGTATAATATCAATGAGATTGGGTTGACATTGCTAGTGTAGTGTATATTATATATATTTGTCTCTATAGGCATTAGGTACCGTGGAAAATATACCTCAAATCCGCATACACACTTGATATTATACAAAATATAATATACATATTGATAACACGTATTGACAAACACAATGAAACTCGAAAATATAATTTTCTTTTTTTGTCTCTGGCATATATACTTAAATATGTACACAGGGACATGTCTGCGGCAGACGGCGGACTCGCGGGCTTTTCGCATGCGAGTCATGAAGCCGATCCGATTTTTTTTTTTGTTTTTGTTTTTTATCGCTTTTGTCGTCACGGTTACTCTGTGCATGAGTCCTGCACAATTTCCGGCCTCGTTAATAACGTCATAATAGTAATAATATATAATATAGGCAAATCCGACGGGACGATCGTAAAAAAGTTCAATTTTACGTACACGCACTACGACCAACACTAGTACAGCCGCTCAGAACTATAGCATAATTTTAATATCGTATATGTAATATATAATATTATGTGTGTATATGTATGTACGCGTACTACGCGTGTATATACACCAGCAGACATGGGCCGTTACAGTGTATATAATAAAAACTGAACAATATCATATAACCACTGCATGTAGTGCACGTGAGGGGGAAGATATAAGAAGAAAACCTTTTGAGAAATTTTCACTTCAAACTAAACAGCAATGTTCGGATTATACATAAAATAAAATGTACCTATGTATAGGTCATCGAGATTTCGCTTTTAATCAAATAAGTACTCAAAAGTTGAAGATTTGAATGTACATATACATTTTATTTGTCCAAATGTACATACAAATTACTCAAAAAATAATATTTGCACTAACAATAAATTTGAATCGTCTAAACTTTTTTTTAAATGTTTTATTTAGAAAGTTATTTAGGTAATCTATATTCTGTACTCATTATATTACAATACCTATGCATAAGAGATATATGGTAACAGTGATTGTTCGCGTGTGGAAGAGATACTAAGACTTGTTAGAACTTTAAAACTTTAAACTATCAACTTTTTTGATTAATAATATTTATTCCAATTTAGCTGGGATTAAAAATATATCATTAAAAAAACCAAAAATCATTACAAAATAAACTAGGTATAACTAATTTATAAGTACAAAAGTGTTCGTTATATTTTAAAAGTATTTACGATGTAACTCTAACTTTTTTCCGTGTGTTTAAAACATAAAACTAAATTACTACATCATAATAAAGTTACTATTAGAATATTAAGCATTTAAAACATATTTATATACAATATCCCTTGTAAATCTTACAAATTGTATTCTTTTGATTTGAAATCGATGCTTTAATATCGTATTATTCGTATAATCGTATTACAATAACTACCTAGTGATTATAGTAATAATTAACAATATATCTCTGTCTGTTTTTAAAATTAAAATATAACCATATAATACGTGCAATAGTCGAGAGATAATAGTATAAGTAATATTAAAAAGATATCACGTGTTGTAGTCTCCGAATTCGATGATTATCTGCAGTATCTATAATATTATATTAAATGATATGGAGATTTGCCTCTACCTGAAATGATATATTTTCTTTTTCTTCGGTTTTATCCAATGTAGTAAGTGTAGGCAGGTTTATATACTGATAATATATATATATATCGTCCGCACTGGCCTAGACACAACCTACCTATACATACATTTTAATATACAACCGACTTGACGCGAGACACTATAGTATTATAATAGTACTATAATACGACTGCAGTTGTGCTCGCCTCTATCTATAATATTGCTTTTTTCGTCATGTACCTGACGGGCTCGCGAGCGCACACACACACACACACACACACAATTTTGAGAACCCGCGCACCGGAATGTCGGGCCCCGGTGTCGGCGGCGGCGGTGGTAATAAGAAGCGATACGATCAGAGGAGCCGCCTCTGCTGTTTAGTCACACCTGCCATGCGCGGGACCTTTGATGTGGCCGCCGACATGAGACGGCGCGCCCCGCGGCTATTACCCACCGCCGAGGCACGCCGCGTAACTTACCGTAGCGCCGTAACGCGTTTCTCGGCTGGAATCGGCTAAGCTCGGCCGCCGTCGCCGCCGCCACGACCGACCCCGCGCGTATATAAATAATATCATACACTTGACCATATTCTTATAATATTATTATATCGTTAATTGTTACTTACTTACTTTTGGCATAGAGTGTAGAAACGGCAATCAATTGGTATAACGTTTAAGCATTATGATATACTCGTATTTTGTACATCGATATTAGGTATACGGAAAATGTGCGCTATGCTATAAATATATATTTTAGTATTAAATAAAAATAATAATTCTAGCCATCCAGATAATTACATTAAAGAATTTATAATATAATGGTCCAACTCACTACTGAGGATATCATCTTATCGGTTAAGTTTGAGTACGTATTAGATCAGCTATATAAAAAAAAAAAGAAAAACGAAATTTTTTTATATATTATTTCTTAATACGTTATTCCAAAATACAGTTATATGTTAATCCTTACGTCATTTGCTCGTAAAAAATAATACCTATAGTCGTAATTTTATAATATTATGTAGGGTTACTGTTTATCATTTTTGACCAATTTTTATAATTATTTATTATTATATTAGCTGGTATAATATACGTCCATATTATGCTATATTATGTTGATTTTACAAATTATAACGGGTATATAAGTGGTTATTATAATATTTATGTATTATGTTCAATAGAAAATAATTTAATTTAATATTGTCTGCATACGTTTAGAAGAATAGTTGACTGTAGAAAAATATAGAGATATATAAGTATATATCCTGTATAAAACGCTCGTGCGTAGTGAACTTCATAAGCAATATAATATGTACCTATCGATTTAATATATTAATAAAGCACATAATGTGTGTGTGGCGGGTCTACAGAGTAGTTCTATACATCGTAATTACGTATGTTTTTTTTTTATATATAATTTCTGTAATTTATCTTATCGCGTTTTTTACAATAAAACGTAGGTACATATTTCTATCCAAGTGTATTATAATTATTTTTCCAATTAGTTAAATATCTAGAGTACGTCGCTGACAAAAACACTCGTTTTATATTTTAATCGCAAAAAACATAATAAAAATCGCACTTAAAAATACTCCCACTTTATTGTTGGAACAATATTATAAATGATCATACCGCTTATCTCAACAGATTTTCAGTATATTCTAAATAAAAAAAATCCAACTTATTCTACTTCTTATAATAATAACAATATTTATAAAGAACCTCTCTGTTAAACGAAGAAAAATCGTCGGCCCCGGTGACAACGACGATAATAATCCGGAATTTTCAACCGCACCATTTCTACTGCCTACGCAGTTGAACGAGGAGCCGTCATTAGTCACCGGGCTATTTGAAAGGACCTCTGTTGTTTGCCATTTTCCAAAACCGTAAGCGCATATTAATTGCCCACGTTTGTCTACGAGGTAGAGAGCAGTTTTCCGCATCTGAAGCATCTGAATTATATATTTATACAAACATAATAATTTAATAATATAATACTTATAAAGTTAAGTATTACAAGACAATAAAATAATCGTTCGCTGACCGATGTCAAATTACAAAAAAAAAAAAAAATCGTTAAAACTTCCTAACACAGAAATATTCTCAGGGTACAGTGGGTACACACAATAACTATGCTTAACATTATATACGTCACTGAGGAGGACCGAAAAATACCACGGATCAAAATAAGTGTGAAGTGACCGCCGCCGCCTCTATAGAGTGATTACCGGACCGTGGCATTGGTCGGCATTACGCGGGGTAGTTGTTGTGTATAGTGTTGTTTAGTAGTAATAATCGTGTAAAAACGCGGACACAAAGGAATAAGGAAAAAATAAAATACAAATCTTTTGCCACCCACTACTAATGCCGCCGCTAAGAGACGTGAGAGACGTCCAATTAATGGCGTGTGAGTGGTGTGTGTGGGGGGACATATTTTTTTCTTGGTTATCAAATGCACATTTTACAATAATTTATACTACCTACAAATATTATACTTGTACGTTGTACACATGTGAAAGTGCATTTTTTTTCTCGAACATAAACTACGCACCACACCATTGGCCTTCACATAATATTATATTCGAAAATCTTTGGCTATTAAATCAGAGAGAGAGAGACGTTTCGCTTGTCGTTTGCTCGTTAGTTAAATTATGAATTCCTACTATACGCTGTTCGTATAAATTCACAGATTACAAATTAGTTGTGGAATTCGGTGGGTCGGTAGGTCGCTTCTTCCCGGGTAATAAAACACAGTTATGCGCTCGATTGCTGTTTTTTTTTTATTATTATTTTCTTATAGGTACCTACTTTTACTGTTTATTAAATCTTTTATCGCCTATTTTTATTAATGGCACGCGCACGTTTAAAAAAAAAGTTAGTACAAAAAGTCGAAAATCTTAGTTAAGTGGTCTGACCTGTAGACTCGTATTTATTCAGGATTCAGGTTCCTAACGGAAGTTTCAGTGTTAAAAAAATATTCTCAAGGATTAGGATTATACTATTACAATATATTATTTGAAAATTTCAAAAATCAGATTTTGAATAACTGCATTATTTAAAAAAAAAAAAAACGTTTTTCGTTCTTGGTGATTTACCCTTTATAAAAATTATATTATAACATAACTTGATTTCTGCCACCTAAAGTACCGTAATCTATCTTAGCGATCGTTTAGGTGCCTACCTAGGTTTAGTGATCATCTATTGTGTGTTGTTTATATATTGAATAATTCCTTACGAGTCACACATTCGCAAAAAACTGCGACGTAACGTCATTTAGTATGTATATTATAGTAAAGTTGTAATACAATAATAACAATAATAGCGACCGCCAGCAGTAAAACATTAAAACTGCGTGCGTGTTATTATGCGCAAGGACGAAATGTGATTTATTCGTCCGAACGGCGGATTAGTCGCGGTGCTGTTTTATCGGAGTTGACATTTTTAACGGGTTTTCTAGTGAGCGCGTTTGACAAAAAGAACCCTTCTCTTAGATTTTTACGGTCGCAGCGGCGATAAGTCTTTTTTGCGAGCGATCGTATATCGTATATAAATTTGTACATAATATATTTATATATATATGTATACTATGTTTTTTTTTTTTTAAATATTTTTCACTGTCCCATATAATATCTTTGATTTACGTTTCGCCATCGACAACATCGCGAGTATTATTATTAGACCACTAAAAGACGGCCGGTCGTTATGCGTCTGTCCTGTATATAACACATTATACATATTTCATACTTATTTTCATGCCACCGTTTTTTAATACGTTCGTCGCCACTCGCCGTCAGTCCGTCACTCGTTATATTACGTACTATATCAGCCGTGTCAGCGGCGCGATTATATCGAAAACGTCTTTCGCGTTTCGGACCGAATCGTGTACGGCCTGCCGCGGGTCAATCGATTGTGCACACCCGTTTTATATGCAAACGATGATACACAATATAATATATTTATATTTAAATAGTGCTTAACCTAGTTATATATATATATATACGAACGCCGAGTCAAGTCTCCGTGTCGTATTGGCGAATCGCAAACATCCGATATCACACCGCCACTATATAGGTACTCAATGCTACTGCGTATAATGTTATTGAAGTGTTTAATAATATAATTACGACCGAACGTTCGAATTTCGTTTCGACGCGGTCGCGGATAATCGATAATCCGGAGCTCGTGTTCATCGGCGCTACAACCATGAATCGCGGACAAAACCCCTGCAGTCGAGAGCGTTTCAATAAGACCAAAAGTAAAACCTACGCTGTTCGCATATCTTCTCACGGATATCGGTGTTATTAACATCTATACATTTAGTATAGTGATCCTCTAGGGTTTTATTTTGTTTACTTTATATGACCGAACAGAATTTAGTCTCCCCGACGACCTATAAATGATTCAAACTATAAAATCGTGTGCTTTGCAACTAATTTGCAAAACTTGTCGTAATTACTATACGTATATTATGTCTATGATTCGTTTTATTAAAAACAACATTTTTTCTCTCTTTTCACAGATACCAGTTCCAGTCATCTGAATCTGTTCAACTCTCGGTCGCAGCCCAAAAAGAAGCGTAAGTCACGTACCGCGTTCACCAATCACCAGATATTCGAGTTGGAGAAGCGGTTCCTGTACCAGAAGTACCTGTCGCCGGCCGATAGGGACGAAATCGCATCCAGCCTGGGTCTGACAAATGCGCAGGTCATCACGTGGTTCCAGAACCGTCGAGCCAAGATGAAGCGTGACTACGAGGAGCAGAAGAAGGACCGGGAGACGCTAGCCGCGCTAAGCGAGCACAAGATATTCTTGGAGACGGCCCAAAACATGGGAATACTCAAAAAGAAACCACAACCGTCGTCGGCGGTGTCGGCCTCGTGCAGTTCGCCCACCGATCACCTGTTGCAGCAACAGCAACAGCAGCAGCCGGTCAAGTACGACGAATAAGCGACTCATCTGCAATTATTTCGAATGTGTCGTTATATTAAGAGTTGTCACCGGAAAAAAAAAAACTGTACCTGGTACACATAATACGTGTTTAGCTTTATTGATTTTAAAAAAATAGTAACGTTCCTTGTAGATTTTTTTATTTTTCTGAAAAATAAACAATCTTAATAAATACGACGTGGTACATCCCCAAGACGTATAGTTAAATCCACCGAGTCTTCTGATGACAACTCCTATCATAAGGGCTTATCAACGTAGAGTGGTCGACAATGATATCGAGATCTCATTTCTAATTTTTTTCTTTTTTTTACATATCGTAGTAGAGCTAGTGTACCGTAACGATATCGGTGTGAGAAGTATAACGTTCCACGTACCAATGTAGTATATTTTAGTATTTTACTGTTTATTATTCATATCCGGTCAGGAACGAGAATCAAATAATTTCAAATAGCATATATTTCGACCGTTGTGCATACAAAGGGTATATAATAACGGCGAAGGGGATGAGGTGGAGATGATGAATGATGATAGTGATTCAATGCTAATCCGAAATTATCGGACAAAAAGTTTAATTGACTCGTGCGTCCTAGTCTTTCTCACTATACATTTTATATACGGCTATAATAATATTATCATCATAATGCATTACTACTATATGAAATGTAAATTAATAATCTAAATAGACGTGTTTTATAGAACAATTTTAAATGATAATAATATTTATATTAGTATATGTACAGTTACATGATAATAATAATAATAATATCGTGGGGGATTGATATAATATAATATGTATCGTTTCGCCTTCGCGTTAATATGATTTATAGGAGTAGTTATATTATAGTGCTCGTCGTTTTTAAGAGATTGTTGTTATTACAATTATCATTATAATCTTCATTATTATTATTATTATTATTATTATGTGTGTACTGTGTAGTTACTATAGTTATATTATATTTATTATATGCCTATTACTCAAGTTGTGAATGACCATATTATTATTATATTAATGTTCGATAAAACCAAATTAGATTTAAGAAACTAGATCAATTGATATACATTATTATATATTATTATCCTTATTAAAAAAAATTAAATTAATTTTTTTTTTGTACAAACGCGTTGGTCTAGACACTAACTGCACATATAATTTGTATAATATATTTTTAGATTAGTCATATATATTATTATATTGTATATGTGTACCTAATTTTGTAAATGACCTGTATTTATACTTATATTATATTATTATATACAATATATATATGTATAAGATATATTATTATGTAATGTATATTATATATTATCATTATTATGCGCTTGTTATATTTTGTTTGTTTGTTATATATATTATATTTTGTTCGTACTTAATTTTTCGTTAACCCAATACCAAAAAAAAAAAAAAACACAAAAAAATTTTTTTAGATTTTTTGCACTTTGTTCGTATTCATATTTGTTTACAATATTATATTATTATATCCATTAACTACTACTATAATATATAAATTATAAATTATAATACTTGTACATATAATAATTATAATATTACATTAAATATATATTATATAATATATAATATATATATATATATATATATTATACACATGCATTACAAAACAATATTATTTATTTACCAATCAATTTCCAAAAATTTACGTCGGATACCTACATTAAAATAATAAATAATAAATTATATTTTATTTTTTGTATATATTGTATATTATTTTCATATACAATTATTACACAAAAATAAATACAATTGAATATAAAATATTCTTCCATGTATTACAAAGTATATACTGCGGCTTCTTCATTAAATCTATTAATTGTCATATGATGTTTAAGTTGTACACAGCTTCTCAAAAGTTCCGATGAAACTCGCCGACGACACGGTAGGTATCAATCGACAATATTATACGTATAATATATTATAATATAACATTACCTATTATAATATACGCGAACTTCATTTGCGTCTTGCACAATAGTAAGTCACGCGTGTCTACCGAAATGCGTACAATATTAATATAATTACATTATGTACTTGTGTATAAAAATATTACTTACATTAGTTACATTATATTATTATAATACCTATCTTTTAATATGTTATTATTGTGGTGGCACGCATTCCTTTGTATGATATTTAGAAAGCTTTCAATCACGTTACTCGGCATACGATGACGTATAATATTCAATTATAGAAATGATATATAAGTTATTATTGATAATTAATATTATAATAATTGTTCAATAGACATGCAAACACTATTTTTCAATTCACATACAGCCATTTAGGAAACAGCCTCCGAGTGGCACGCATAATAATATGATATGATAAATGTGTTTAAGAACAGTTAAATCTTGGCTTAGGCATATTATTGTCATCGATATTATAGTATGAACGGGTTAGGTTGTATAAATCATATTTATTCGTTTGCAGATTGTAATATCACCGAATTTATAATAGGTATTATTAATTGTCTTCCTGCTATTTTTCGTAGTATTTTTTATACCAACTTGCACATTACAAATAGTTTTAACAGATTTTATGTTGTATAAATAACCATAGATCCCGTGTGCATTGCCCAAAACAAGTTAATTTATTATTATAAATTAATCGGTTGATAAACATACATAATTTTTCATACAATATTCAAATTAGAAAACAATACAATTATTGTGCATTATCATCATAATCATAATCTATGAGTTTAAGATTAATTTCTGTAAGGTGAAATTTCAATCTCATTCAATTCACAATTTCATTCAACAGAGTAAATATTAATATTATATGGATTTAGAATTGCTAATCTTAACTTTTGAATCTTTTTCTTTTTGATATAGTTCACTTCTATTTTTTAAATTTATAGACAGATAAATTGTTTGAGTAGAAGCTGACTAGTCTGTTTATGACCAAGTAAGAATATTAATAAACAACACCATAACCTATAGGTACCTATACTTGTTATTCGACTATGGCCTTAATTTACGACCTATACGGACATAATAACTTTATTGCACGTGATGCTATATATATACAGTCTTTGCTGTGGCTCGTATAAAACTCAAAAGAGCCGCAACGGTTAAACATCACGTTCACTGTACTGTACTGTATAGTATGTGGCATAATAGCGTATTGGCCTGTTAACATTAACCCCGTATAATGTATAGAGACCCTGAAAATTACTTCAGTATAAGTGCATTTATTTATCGACAATTAAAATATGTGAGATAACATTTTCACCTTTTTCTTATTGTCCCAGCCACGTCATTATTTTGAGTCCTAATAAAATATTATTGGAATAGCATCGATTATGTTTCTCTATCTTAATTACTATTATTTTATACAATAACAATTCACACACAAATAATGCGATAGCCAGGGGCGTATTTAAGGGTGGGGCCCGAGATACCGCTCGCCCTCCCATCAACAACTTCGTGATTAAAAAAAAAAATCAGCTGAAAATTAGAAATTTAATATTGTATAAAATCAAATTAGTTAAAATTCAATTATGTAAAAAAAAAGATAATGACAAAAAAAATTCCTTACATTTTTAATCAGATATTATAAAAACCTATAAAAGGTAATATTGTAACCTAGGGTAATAATTTATAATATGTATATCCATCGATTACAGCTCACAAACTTTACTATAACTACGTTCAGATTATTCAGAAAAATAATTAACACTTGAGAGATAATAACTTATTTGAATGGGTTGTCAGAGAAATCGAGTGTATAGTATATAATACTATATAATATATTATGGTACATATTATTACATTATACTAGTATTATTTTGTTAAACTCCTTAAGAATTAAATATTATATTATATAATTAATTAAGTATGGACAATAGTTTACTATTACTATGTGGGATTTTACAGATGTACATTTTAATAGCAACCCAGAGTTAAAGTTGTTGATATCATTTAACTAAAAATAAATTGTATTCGTTCAGTTTAAAGTTATGAAACTATACATAAAAGTTATACCTATACCTATGTAAGCTATGTTAAACTCAATACATATAAAAATTAAAATTAGATATTAGTAATATTATTTTAATCAAATAAACGTTGAATTAAAACACTTAAAATTTAAAAGAAAATAAATACGTTTTATTATATCGTGTTTTATTATAAAAGCATTTTTAGCATTTTATAATAGACAATTTAATATTTTATAATATAAGATAGGTAATATTAGAAGTTGAAATGATAAATTTTAATATTTGTAAAATATGCATTGAAGGAATTGTGTTGTACCCAGTAGCGTATTTACGGGGGTGGTGTAGGGGGTTCCCCCCCCCCTAAAACCAAAATATTTTATATAATGGTTAGAACAAAATAAAAACGAAGTACTAATATCTCGTCATTTTTATCACAAATATAATATAAAACCCCCCCCCCAGAAAAAAATCGTATCTACGCCACTGGTTGTACCTACCTATGTTATCATGTAAATATAACATAACTATAGAAATCAATAAAGACAACAGAACTACCTACCAAAGTTACAACAAAATATTTAAGTGAAATGAACCCAAATTTTATATTTTGTCCAAAAATTAAAGGCTGTTGAGACATTGAGTTCACAATTTATAACTTGCATAAATAATCAATAAATTAAAAAAACTAACTTTTTAGTTTTAATAATGAAATAATAAAGTATGATATACTATTAAACATATAATAATATGTAGATATATTGATCAAACCTTTACAATTTACTCTTTTAAGTAATATATTATATCATTTATATCTTAATAAAAATGTCTAAATAATTTAGGTACGCCAATAAAAATTAATATTGGATAAAAACATTTTTACATTTAGATATCAGTAGATTAATAAGTGATACACTAGTAGCATTATTACGTAAGGTGCTGTCATTCTTCAAAAAAAAAATCAAATCTTAATAAAAAAATATTATAAAAGCTCTCACGTTTTCCATAAAATTATAGAATCGCGTAGTACGAACTAATAATAGCCAAGTTATTCATAAACATAAAAAATTGATCAGAAATTCAGAACATCTAATCATCTGCAAGCTATTATAGTCGCACTCCAATAAACAATAATTGTATCACCCTGTGTATAATATTAATACGTACACACTGTATAATATTTAATATTTAAATTGATTTGAAATCGGTAAGAAAATGATATAGGTACCTAAACCAGCCCGGTTATGTATACACGCGTATGTATCTGGTACATATACATTATACATGATATGCGACGATTCTCGGCGGCTGCTCTTATATAATATTTATTAATGGATAAATAATATATCATTATTAAACTAGTTTTGTGTACGTTAAACACACGCACACACGCAGCGCTAATGAAGTTAATCGTTAACTACAACATCTGTTCCCCTCGTAAATATAGCGTTTTTATCCAATATAATATATTATATACTCGTGTAAATTATACCATAACAATATATACATACATAACATTATATGATTGTTTCGTTTTTATTAATACATTTTTTGCTCTGGCCGTTTCTGTCTTGTCTATCCGTATTATTCAAGATACGCAGTAAACACATGAACACTCGCACACAAAAGTCTATTACCTATAGAATATAAAGAACTAATTGATCCACTAAATGATATTTTATTTATTTTTCATCCACTGTCCATGCAAATTCCCTACCAAAAATAATCACAGACTAAATAACTGTTTCGAATACAATACGTTGAAAACTCTTTTGAGATGTAATATTCTATCGCGTAAATGATAATTTTTACAAATTTTTCTTCGATTAAACGCGCCCGAGAAATACTACACTCAACTAATGCTAATTATTAAAATATTATCTTCCTACACGCTGACGACACTATGCACTAAAAAAATACAATTCTCGCGATAAGTATTCGTAAATACATAAATATTTTATTTAACATAGTATAATATGTTAAAATATGGCTTATAGCAGTTTTAGCCGTAATAATATGTTTAAAATTTTATACCCGTAATTAAAAAATATTAATAATAGATATGATTTTAAGTTCATGATAGGTACACTGCAAAAGTAATAATTCTGTGAAATAGTATGGTAAAGTACCTATATAATATATTATATATGTATATATGATGTAACCACGGAAGTGTAAAAAGATGGATTATATGATAGGTATATAGTAGTATAGAGTGATTCATTAAGATTGCTCTTATCTTCAAATAATATTTTTATGTAAAGCTTGATGTTTTGAATTTTGAATTTTTAAATAACATTTATAGAATGTCCTGTTATGATAACATTTTTTTTAAATTTACTAACCATATTTGTTTGTTATTCATTTATAGCAAAACATAATTTTTTCAAATATTTTTTTGTATATTATTAAGAATAATATTGTATAAACTATGTGGGTATGACTAATTACTATAGTTAACATAGTTTTTAGTTAGCTATATACCATTGGTTTTTTTTTCTTGATTGAAGTATCGTTTTAAATTCCATTTTTGAATTTTTGATGAAATTCATTAAAACCAAGAAAATTGCAAATGATTTTGTTAAGTTACATACTATTAACATAAATTAAATAAGTTAAATATTTAATATAACGAAACATTTTGTATTATTTTAAACATTTAACTATATTTTCTATTAATACTTTTTATTGCTATTTTGTATAAATAATAAATGTGAGTTATGTTTAAAAAAAAAAATTAAATTTTCCAGCTAATGGCGCCAAAAAATAATATATAACAACAAGTAACAAATAAAAATTAACAAACATTTGTAATTATAATAATATAACCTTTTTAATCGTTCTTTATACTCGTACTATTCACATATATTTATAGATATACTAATTGTAATTAGTAATTACCTATATAGCCTATATATATATATTTATGACTTGTTTTAAAACAATAGTACCAATGGGCACAAAATTAAACATATTTCATATATAGGTACCTACGTTTTTACATATTAATAAATAATATATTGTTTTTTTTTTCATACAAAACATTAATAAATAATAAATATTAAATATAGTCAAATGTTTAAAATAATACAAAATGTTTCATTTTTATTATTTGTCTAGTTTTAAATAGGCATTTAGTTAAATGCCTAGTAATTTTGTTAAATGACTAGGTATTTGACTAACTGTCTAGGCGGATTGTAAAATTGCATAAAAATTAAATTCTTTGACTTTATGCCTAGGAATTTAATCAAATGACTGATTTGACTATATGCCTACAACATATATATCATTACTCATATGAGGTATAAGTGTATGACATCTTATTTAAGTCCGTGGTTTACCTACCAATATTAATTCAGATGTCCATTGTCATAGGATGTTTGTTATTAAATTATAATATTGTATTATTATTAATAACTTATTTACCTATACGTTAGCCTCACACCTATTATAATCGTATAGAAGTATAGTATAATTTGTATCTAAAACTATAATAATATCACATTTTTATTGCCATAACTTATATTTATGTCATGTACGTTCATTGTTTGAACGTATATAAATTATAAATATCGATCTTAATTACGTTGAGGTGACTTGTCGTTGGTATAAGTGTTTTATCAGTGGCTGTTATAGTTGCTGGTACAGATATTTGCTTATATTATTATTATTTAAAACTATATAGTATCTATTAACTACATAAATTACGTTGTTATAAGTATTATAATAGCAATACATTCGTTTCCATGGAAAGAAAACCCGAAGAAAAAAATACACCCACGATAAGCCAACACAAAATTGTTACTCGTGTATTTTTTTAAATCTAAACTAATATCTAACTATACACAGCAATAGAACATGGAAAAAAAATACCAGCAAATTTCAAAAAAAGTTAGAAATTTTTTTCTAAGATTGAAAAAACTATAGTTTTATACAGATTATCTAATGTATATACATAAAAAGGCGTATAATAGGTACTGAGACTATGCTAAATTCATACTTTACAGTACCTATATGGCTATATTATCAAATTATAATTTCAAAATGCAAAATTTTATCACAGCTAAGCGTAACCCGCACTGTCAGCTATTACTTCCTCTTAGCATTAATTTATTTTTTTACATATGGCTCATAAAATATAATAGTACGTTATAATTTTACATTTTCTAAAATATTACATACATCATACTAAATAAATTTAATTTAAAAAACCGTAATTCTTATTCTGTAAACAAATTTGTCCTTTGACTATAAATCTTATTTTTGAGTGGGTTTGAGTAAATTTCGCTCCACCATTTTAAATTGGTAAGAACACATTAGTATTGTATATTATATAATATGTATATATTATATGAAAAATAAATACAGAAATATTATAGTATACCTTTAAAATGTAACTATTTATTTTACAAGTAGCAATTATCTATACACAAATTATTAATCATAGTTAATATTTTAGTATAATTATGACAAATAGAAAAATAATTTGAATTGTGTGGTTACAACGAATGAAAGTGACTATTGACAAATATCTAGTGAGTAATCCGGTTATGGGTTTTACGATTTACTATATTTGAAAATTATGATTCATTTTAATATGTAGTTTAAATTCTATATATATATATATGTATATTATTATGTTAATAATAATAAATAAATTGAAAATCGATGATAAATCATACGTGATAATATTATTTAAGAAAAATTTAATAGTGGTGTAGATTTGTATACAATGAAATACTTCTAAAAATTAATATACAAGTAAAATATTATATATTAATTTTGCTAACTTGATTTTTATTTTAACAAATAATTTAGCTAATTTTGACTTAAAATATAATAGATAGCAACGTTGATGAAAGGAAATTTGTCAAACCAGAATATAATATAATACTTTTTAGAGAAAACATAAGTAGGTTAGGTTAACATTTTGTCAAATAAATAAACATGTTAATTTTACAGGTATTTAATTTAATGAACGCTGCTGTCTTTAAACTACGAAAAGCTATAAAAAAACGTATGTGATATAAATTATTACTCGCGTACATTTGAAACACAGTAAAGCACCTTGCCAAGAAATAAAATAAAATAGTTTTCAATATAGGGATAACCCACAGGTTATACGTATATTAAGTGTAATAAATATAATAGTTATGATATTTCAATGTGTTATTATCAACTTAAATATATATGAATATTTTTTTTTTTTTTTTAATGACAAGCTCATATTAAACACAAACAGTTGTTATAAGTAATAACGCAATAAAAGTTTTCTTTCGAAGTTGTTTTGTAACGATAATGCAAAACAGTATGTTGTATACATAAATAATATGAAATTTCTTTATTAACTACACTGATGCATTAGGTACATAGTCTATGACCTACTGTATTATAACAGCGTTTTACATACAAGTGGAAAACTAAAATAATACTACACCAGTGATTTTAAAACTTTTGCAGATACCATGCAAAACCACTCGATATAGTCATACATTTTAAATACTGTGTAATAATTACAGATTAGCAAATAATTACATATTTGTCGATACGTTATAGCTCATAGAAAATTTCGGGTTTTTCTAAACGTATTATAGGGCCATCGGTCAAACACTTTTTTCATGTTCAATTATATGAATAAAAAACTATAATATGAAGGAAGGTAGATGTATTCATGTATAATATACTTAATACTTATATAGTTTGATAAATGTGAATTTGTTTTATAAAAGAACCAATATACATTATACACAAAATGAATGTTATTGATTTTTTACTTTCTGATTACTACACAATTTAACATATATTTTGGGAGTTAAAATTTTTTCTTAGTATTTACTATGTATATATAACAATATATCTTTATATATTGTATGATTTTTAAATGCAAACAAAAATACATATTTTGTATGTGCGCTGTGCATTGACTTGATGGTACATAGACAAATTGCCAACACTAATATTCATTGCATTATAATAGGATAAAACAATGTAAATCACGGTAAAAGAGCTTATTGAGTATGCTTCATTAAACCCGATTGAACATTTAAGTGATGATTTCATAATGTAATACTAATTGTTTTACATTCTACACATCTATGAAGTACCTAAGTAACGCGTTCACCATTTAAAGTATATAATATTATAATATGCTTGTATTGTTATAAAAATGTAATGACTTTCCGTACAAAAACGCGCAATAATTAAGGGTTGTGATTAGATATTTATATATCTGACGAAAATACAAAACTCTGTTTTTCAATACCTATACGGCTATACTAATTAGTTACCTTTAATAAATATACATGTTTATTGATACGTGCTCCGTACATATTATATACGGCGTATATTCTTTATACGTATAAAAAAATATGAGCGTCTTAATTATTTTAAATTAGAATATTGTGCAGTTAAAATCGATTAATGACCATACTATTATATCTATATACAAGATAGGTAAGTGAATAATATATGATATTATAATCAAGCAAAATCAAAAATAAACGTATAATATTACAAAGTACCTGTTGGTAGTACAAAGTTAATGATAATTTAATGAGAAATTCGATTTGGCTGAAATGAGTTTTAATAAACAATTTATATGTAAAATTTCCTTGTAATTTTTTATTTATATATATGTATGATAACCATAAAATCATTAATTTCCCTTAAAAACTAAAATAAATAATGTTATCGTGAAAATTAATGATTAATATACCATTTAAATTGTTTTACTTTTCTCCTGCAAAATAATAAAAATGTAGATGCGGCGTACTATTACGGATTGACCAATGAATATGGAAAATAGAATAAATCAAGTGATATATTTTTAAAACGTAGGTACCTATACACTTTTTTTCTCTCATTATTTGTATCTATATTATGTATAATATTGTATTGTGTAATACTTAGACATACGACAAACACAAATACAAATTAGTGAACGATCAATTATTTCAACGTGCATCAGTGTAAAATTGACGATATAGGTACTGCAGTGTGATTATGGTGTGATTAGGTTTGACTTTCAAAAATAATTAGTAGATAATTATTACACTCACAGGCGCAGCATCTACATGTGACGGCAATGCATATAATTTCATATCACGCACCTATATAGGTAATATATTATTATTATGTTCTATAATGGATTGGATGATAAATATTTCTGAAAAATGTCTCTTATTAATCAGTGATGAATGGCATGTAACGTCAACGGTAATTACTACACACGTATACAAATAATAATAATATAGCTGGTATATATCTACGTCATTTGCGGTGTATTTATTATATTTTTTTCACCTATCACAAAGTACGAAAAGAAATCGCCTCCGATGATCAGTGTTTACGGCCACGCGAGAACTAGTTTTCAATCCGGTAGCGCGCTTAATATAATATTTTCATCAATCATCAACTATGTTATAGAAGTTCAAGTCTAAATTGTACCTCTCCGGCACCTTACAATGATATAGGTAGGTACAGCATAATATAGGTACCTACATACAGGCGTATATTACATTGCTGCTATTATTATTATTATTATTATTACTATATACGTCATATTTATGTGTATACACATATATAGAAGTACACGTAGGTGTATGGAAAAAAAGTATATCGCATACACCCTTCGGGGCATATTGTGTTGTCGGTCGTGCTCGTATATGTGTGTATAATATACGTGTAAAGTATTATGTATATTATTATGATTGTTGTTATTACTGTATCGTCGTTATCATTAAAACCGACCGACACCGTTTCTTTGACTGTACATATAGGTATGCTGATGCACATTTATCCGCGCGTATACTTACATATTATAGGTATATTATGTTGTATCCCGCGATGTACATATTACGTTTAAACAAAAATGTGGTTATTAGGACACAAGACAACGCACCAACACCGCCGGACAGAACGTGTAATTTCACCCGTTCAATTGATCTATTTCCAATCCTTATGCTCCTAATAAACACTTTCACGTAAACTGCAGCAGGTCTTCGGGAAAATTACATCGGTGCGTTTGAGCCGGTATCAAATTATCCGAGCCGCCGCTGCACAGTGTCATCGTTTCGGCTCATGATTTCTATAGACGGTTATCTCACATTGTTGTAAGTGTAGTTGCATATAGTACAATGTATTCCAAGGCGAAGTGGCCGAATACGAAAGTATACCTATACAAACTTATGAAGAAATACCTTTTAAAGAGGGGGCTGGGGGGCTAACTTTTTATTTTAAGTTATTGGTAAATTAACTCTCTTTTAACAAAACCAAACCAACCACTCATTTTTTTATGTTTCTTTAGAACTCCAACATTTTAATATAAAATTATTATAATAAATTGAAAAAAGTAAACATTTTTTATCAAAAGATAGACTTTTTTTAAATAAATCTCGTATTACTCCTAATAATTCAATATTTATAGTATGGGTTTTTTGTTTATGTATTATTTTATTAAATAATACCTAGAATACCTTAAAAGTTTGATTTTCATCATATCATCCATAATATGCGCTTTTAGAAGTGATCGTTACTATTCAACCGAATACCGTCAATTCTATGTAAGTATATAATATTTCAAACAATAAAGTTTATAGGATAGCAAATTTTAAAAAGTTACAAAAAAATTATTAGGTTACAATAATAGCATCATGTATAAACAAATTTTTAAACCAATTGTACAGGTCAGTAATTCGTATAAGTAACTAAATGGTTAAATGTATTGATATTAGTTGTTCTGTTAAAGTGTATAGGTACCACTATACCATAAGTAGTAAAACCGTTTCGATAAATTCACTTTCCGCAACTGGTGGAACCTGGAGGTGATTTAATGAACCACCAACAATATTTTTCTTCTGCAATGTTGAATCTTGTTATTATTATTCGTCTATATAGACCCAGAATAACTAGATAAATAAAAAAAAAAGGTTTCTTAAACCTCGTAAATTGGTTTTTCAAATCATCCGGAACCCTTTTAAAACTAGCTGTCGAACCTCTTAGATATGTATTATTGTTACAAAACCTACAGTTTATTTTTTGTATTACTTAAATAACTATACCTACATTAAACTGTTTGACTTTATTTTTTTTGCAACTTCACTTTCATAAATTATTTTAGTAGAATTAAACTTATTTAAGATATTTTTGTTGAACTAATCCAAAAGTTAATACAAACATTATTCACTTCATTATTGTCAGTAATATTTGAATTTCCTACCATCATAATATACAGTTATAATAATAAAATCTGTGATGTAAAGCTCGCAAACAAAGTAAAAAAAAAAAAAACAAGACATTAAACGAAAACTGAGCAATTATACTTCCCTATCTTTTGTGTTCTTTATAATAATGCAAAGTTACCAACTGTAATTTCTATATTGTTTATTTCAACAATACCTTATTGTATTCATAATTCATATAATCATATATATTATCTTTAAATTATATTTTTCTTCATATGCAGCTCTATACACAATAAATCAATAGGCGAAACTAATTGATTTAAAATGAATACACACATATTTTCTCTACAATTTTATTTTTATTTAATTGATTGTTATGAATATAAGTGTACCTATAGTAAAAAAATTAACATGGAACTAAAATAATTAATTGTATATACGATTCTAATTCTGAATAAAGAACAGTGAGGAATGCACGTTTAGTTTTACTATTATAATACATTTTTGTATTGATACCTATGTGATAATTATTTATCAAGAAGAATATACTATCATGTTATGTTTGAAAGTGGATTATAATCATGAACTTAGTTTTATTGAAATTTGAATACTTATAGTCAAATATAGTCTATGAAATTCGTGAAAGATACAAAAATTAAATTTCCCTACTTGGTTTTCAAGTGTATTAATTTGTATATTGCCACTGCTGGTGTAAACAAGAGTTTTAAGTTGCGCTATGAGTTGTCATCAACTTGTTGACGATTACTGCACAGGCATCGTAAACTGATGTATATATCAAAGCATCATATTATTGTATAATATTATTATTATTGTGTAGGAGATGGCATTGGCATATATATTATTCATAATATTATATGTATTATACCTACCTAAAGATATAGCCAATTACGGAGGTTGTGATAACGAGGGACAGTCAGTGGCGGCGGCGGCGACGGCTACAGAGGCTGTGGCGGCGGCGTCCCTTTGAAGGTACTCGGACCGTGACGCGCGTCGGTGACGACGTGCAGGCGGCGGCTACCGCAAAGTTCCCTCCGCAACAGATATTATGTCATAATATCTTCGTCTTTATCACTACCCCGCGGGATGGCCGGGACAACCCTGAAAAATATTGTTGTTATTGCATCCGCCCCTCGCCGTAACGCACATTATATACAATGTACGAAAACAAACAAGGGTTAATCAGAACAAAATCGACATGCGGTCCCGGGCTGGAGCCGCAGCTCAGTATACACACGCGCAGTCAAACGTTTTGAAAGATTAACCGAAACGAGACGACGTCTCGACGGAGGCGGCGGCGGTGCAGACTGCGACTTTATTATATGTATTATTATTATATAGTCGTACTCGGCGTATCATATAAGAACACACGCACCCGGTTAATTAGTTCCGGAGACCGCTCATGATTGAGCACAAGGGCGCGCGCCCAGGCGCGTGTGTGTGTGTGAAATTGAGAGACTACAAAAAAAAAATCTTTTTAGTTATAGCTGTATAGGGTGATTTTTCTTATCATGAGCCGTAAGTTTACGATGTAAGTTAGGTACATCTCGAAAAATACACAATGATGCGTTTTTAAACCGTCTTGCAACATACTCTATATTACATTATTTTCACGATGATTATTTGCAGTATTTGCTTTTAAAACGTAAAAATGCATTGTATTTTCTTTGACATTGCTACGATAAATGAATCACTGTGATACACTCGTAGGTACAATACTAACACCTATACAATATACGTTTTTGGTATACGTGATATAAGTATGAGATAAAATATGCGTTATTTATTTATTTAATTTTAATTTTAATTGAAAATTATCATTGTAAACACAAAATTTATTTTTAAACTCAAAATCTTAACAAGTTTTCAAAATAGTGCTATTTGAAAATCCATATTTCAGGAAACTGCTAATTATCAAAAAACAAAAGATTATTAAGAAATCGTTCATTGTTGGTAGACAGATTTCCCGATTCAGTTATTCCGTATTGATACATATCTATAGTACTCTTAAATTTTAACCCTGTAGCATATATGCCAAATAATAATCATAAAAAAGACAATAATAATAATAGATGCTACCTATTAATATAAGTACTAGCCTACGTTTCATTCTAGTTGCACTCTAAAACAGTAAAACAATTAATAATAACGTCTTGAGTTCTTTCTTGCTTAATCAGTAATGGATGTATCATGTATATTATGCGTTATAACAAGACTTTACATCGATATTTTTTTATAAATATGGTGGTTCTTAACGTCTGTTTACTTTTTCAGGTCTATCCCGCGCCGGCTACGGCTCTCAAACGTAGATTATTATTTACTTAATAACGATAATAAGAGACGGAGACTTCATCGACCGTATACATAATATACGTTGCTGCACGTGACGGGTTTGAATGATGATGCGTGTATGCGGTGTGTATGTGTATGTGTGTTTATGTATATATGTATACACGGTATTTACAAAGGGTTTCAGTTTAATTAAAAACGAAAACAAAATGAAAATCACACTCGTCAAAACCCGTAACGATCGCTCGTTAGTGATGGTAGTGTCGGTAGTAGTTGCGGTGGTGATGATGGTGCGCCCTCAAATTCCGGGTTGGAGCGCCAAACCAGTGTGCAGAGCATTAGGTATTTACTATTTATAATATTATATAGTATACTATATAGTGACGTACAATTATGATGTCTGTGCTGTATAAACTATAACCTTTAACACATGCGCCTCAGTATGCATCAGCTGGCAAAATGGTTATCGGTAGCCACGGATTTTAGGATGAAAAAATGTTATAATAAAGCCAATTATCATGATTCGCGATGGTTATGGCCAATTTACCGCCTATCGATATACAAATCGAATGAATTATAATTTTTTCGTTTTTTCTAAAAAATAATAATTCAAGTCAGTAGTAAATAGGAAACTAAAAGCGTATAAGCAAACTATAAGCATGCATTTTAAGTAATAACGTGAGTACTGAAAAACAGTTACCGGAATATTGCAAATAACAAGAAATCGTCTTTACTGGTGGTTAAATTAGGTTAGAATTTTAACACTTGTCCAAGTGGATTTTGGCTACACGAGTATATTATATACTTATACAGTACTAATACATATACCCAAGTAAAAATGTGTGAATTAGATGAATATAGTAATTTTACCTATATAATAATAATATATTATATAATAAATCCATGTGGTGACGATTTTAATTGTTGGGTTTATATAATGTTATGTTTTTTTACGCGTAGATTAAATTTTTTATTTTTCCACCGTCATTTCCGTTTCACGATTACTTTATAATAAACACTGCAACACACTATATAATAATGCGAGACATTTAAATACACACACACACACATCTGTCGTTTAATTACTGTTTAAAAACAACTAACATTCATTTATTTTTTTACGAACCAAGACGGAAATATACTCTTGGCAACTACGTGACGACACGATAGTATAAGATATATTTGTTTTATATAATCATCAAATGTAGGTATATAAAAACAATAATAATGCACCACTTGATTTTATATTACAAAAATGTACTATAAAATGATATTAAATTATGGTATCAAAAAAATTGCAGTTTTATTTTCAAATTTAATAAATTTTACCTTTTATTAAATTTTAAAGTACAAAACTTTTTACTACCTACGTATTTCAGAAAGTATATATTATAATATTATGTTAAACGTGATGCTTACAATATAATATTACAATAACACGTCATGTTTTGAATAATATAAATATGTGAATTTCCTTTAAAAAAATCACAATAGTTATTTTCTCATTTTGAATATTTTAAATTATATACATTATACATTTTTATTTTATTCTAAAATACTATAATCTAAGTTGCTTTGTAAATACAATTTATGAATAAATGGTGTTAATTATTTTGAAGTACATATTATATTCCAATAGTATTTTTATAGTAAATTTATATAGGTATATACACATAAACAAAATATAACATGTCGATTTTTATACATCACCTACTGCCTATTGGAGATAAAAACTTTAGGAAATCGTATCGTTAAAAAAACTCTTCCTTGAATATAATTTTCATGCATATTATGTCGTGAAAAGGGCATAAAACTACTGTATACCGATAGGTCGTTTCGTGACTGCAGTGCAAGTTATATAATCCGTTTCTAGTTTTATCTATAATTCGAACACTCCGTATAATAAATTTCGTAATTATCGTTATATGTAGAATAAAGGTTTGCGTACCTCGAGTAGTACCTATACTATCATTAGCCGTCATCGATACATTATTACATTATATCTATTATTATAACACAGAGATAATTTTTTCTAAACAATTTCTTCGACTATTATAATTTATAACACATCTGTATACCTAGTAAATTTTATTATTGTCCAAAAACATATATAATATTAATAGTACCTATATATTATAATGAAAATAATTTTATGCAACGTTTATTTAAAAAAAAAAAAGGAAACTCAAATTAAAATTTAGCAATATTAAAATAAGCATGCATAAATAAGGCTGTTAAATCGCAATAATATTATAAGAATTATAAATCACAAACAATTTTTACATTTTAATATAATAACACTATGAAAATTTGTCTTTTAATTTATTATGATATATATATATATATTTTTTTTTTTGCATTAACAGGTCGAGAAAATATAGAAACATGAACGAGTTGTGTGGTGTTGTGTTGTCGAAAGATATATATATAAGATATATATATACCCGTGGTATATTTTGATGTTTAAACGGAATTTTAATTAAAATCTTTAGTCGTATTACTATGGATGACGTTTTTATGTCAATATAGTCGCTAACAAAATAACTAACTAAATTTCAATCTACATATCATCATCTAAACATATATTTCGTATTAATATAATAGTATAAGCGTGAAGTTGATCATAAATAAAACGAAATTAAATCGTTTACAGAGAGTGATAATAATTATGAATAGGACAAAAAAAAAACTGTTGCAAAGTTTGCTCGGACTACATAAGATCGTATAGAATAGTAATATATATTATTATGCGCGAGAAATTATAATATATTATGTTTGTAATTTTGAAACGAACTCTGGCGAATTGCCGGCCGTAGTGCCGTACACACATATTATATTAAAATTATTATTTTGGATTTAATTATGAAACGTTCTTGTAACATACCGAACAGAATCTTTAGCCTAGGCAAGTTGCCAGATGGTCCATGTACATTATACGCATTACGTTGGGCTTATTAGTTATTTGTAGACGATGATATTATAATGATGTATAATCGTATGTAGAGTAAACTTGACCGACAGCTCAACTAGTTTCGTGTTAATTGGTATTTGGTATTATCGTAACTCTTACACAATTATATACACCACAAACATAATATATTGCATTATAGGTGGTTATTATTAGCTTACCTACATATAGCATAGGTATAATCAACTATTATATATTATGTACAGTCAACGGGTTTTTTATAATATTATATTAATTCGGCATTACTATACGAAATAGGTAATTCGATTTGATCGGAAATCCTTTAACATAATGTATAGTGACTAATGGCTTCAGAACCTACAAAGTGTACCTAGCTGAGGGTTCGGCGCAGAGACGAAAGAGAAGGCCGATGAAAAATACTAGGTCAAGACGTCGATTAGAAAATATTATTTTTTGTAGGTACAACGTTATTAATAAACTCTTATAATAGTATTATGTATCAACTTGAATATTATGCAACGGTTAGACGGCATGTATTATGTATATAAATAAATATATAATCACGATAAATATGTACAGTGTTTAATGTATAACACAATAAACGCAGTGCGGCACCGTTAACGGGTTTTATTATTTTTTAATGAAACGACTTGCAGCCTACTATACTTGACGTATCGATCGAAAATATACGTTTTGCATGGCAATCGCGCTGTGGGAGTTTTGCACATAACACGTTATAAACTTCATAATGCTGATTTCGAGTGACTATATTAAGAATAAATTTTATTAGTCTTGTATTAAAACTAAAGAGAGCGTAATTTATGGACTGCCGTTCTAGTTAATCTATTAAATTTAGAATATTGTCGTCGAGGCGCCTTTATGGCTTTATAAAAAGTCATCCTATTAAGTGGCTAGAAGGGCGGGGTTCAGTGTTAAACGAATATGAATTGAATACTTAAGTATAATGTGTACAATTTACTCGTATTTTGTTTAAATTCATTTTTCTTAATTGACAAGATAATTAGTTATAAATTAAATTATATACGTATTATGTTTACATTCCAATACTAGATAGTAATAAAATAATGAATATAAGTACCTACTTAATTTTATTAAAAGTACATCTAAAAATTTATAATATAACATAATACTTACAAATAAAATATTAACGTTATACTATAATTTGGTTATCGATAGACAATTCAATAAGCAAAAAATAAAGTGGTCGTAAAGATGTATCACAATAAAAGTTCAATCCGTGAAGGGAAATCGCCCACCTTTCCCTTAATACGGGTTAGGTTAGGTTAGGTTAGGTTTTCATTAACAATAGAAATGTGTAATCCATAATAATAGATATAATAATTAATAAATAATATCATATTTATTGAAAAACCACTAGAGAGTAAACATTACTTTTTAATGCTACGTATTATATAATATACAACTCGGAAATATATATTAGATAGCCAATTACACATAGACACATTATTCGGAATTTTCACAGCATAGTGCCAACTCTTTTGTAGTTTTGTGCAATTCCCTTCCATAGAATATCAATCTTTGAGAGTGATAATTTATTTTGTACATAATATATTAAATAATTTAAAATAGATAATAAAAAAATTCAACAAAGAAAAATAAACAGCTTTATTTTGTTATTTCAGTTGCCCAAAATTTAATTTAGAAAGTATAGAGAAATTCAAAAGTACAATAATTATTTATAAATACGTTCAATGTTAAGAAGATATTAATATATAATATGTATATAACACACTCAAATATAATAGCGAATAATATGTTAATATAAAAAAGTAGATCTCCTCACCCCTTAAATAAATCGTTGTGCGTAAAGTTCGACTAAAATCAGGACGAACAAGTCTCGTGCTAGAAGGCACCCTCCTAGCATCATCGCACCGATGTTGTATGCGTTTACAAATGTAATCGCGACTAGTTTATTGTCTGCAACGGGTTTTGGGGTGGCTGTACTTAGCTCATATTTATATATATATATATATATAACACTAATAAAGTAACAATATAATAAGCCACGTATAGAAGTAATTAGAGGGATATATCATATATATATATATATGGTTAATGGATAGACCGTCGCCGCCACTGCAGCCGAATAGTGTGGGAATTTTGTTTTGCTTCCACGCGACGGTGGCGGCGACCCGACCCGATAAAGAGAATTGTGTAAGAATACAATGTGTGTGTGTGTGAGTTTAGTTGTTATACGGTCCGTTTGGCCGACAGAAATATTATTTGTTATAAGTTATACTCGTAAGTTATTATAATATAGAAGGGTACTCACAGCTCATACGATAATGATGATTATGCGGAATGATCCATTTAACGCAATACACATTATTTCAGAAAACACTAATGTTTTAAAATTATTTGTTTTTTATACCTAATCTTAAGTTGCTACAAAACAATATTTTTTGAAAACAATTTTATTTGCACTAACTATTTTTAATCGATATAAATTTTTGAGTTTGTTTTTACTTTTTTGAATGATAGCATAAATTTCAAACTTTATATTCCAGAGTAGATTATCATTTGAAGTATTTCAATATGCAAAAATTAAATTTTGAAAAGTATTTTATAATAGTTGAAAATTATATTAAATAGCAGTAAATACATAAATTATAAAAATGACGCTTTTAACAACTTCAAATTATGTAAAGTAAACATTTTTAAAAAAGTAATTTGTTTTTGAAATAGTGTAAATGCATCACATCAAGCAGATCACCTGGCATGTAAGTACCGTTTACTAAGACGTAGCATTTACGGACGATACCCGTTTGCATACATTTACATTTTTTTATGACTCATTTGCGCACAAATGCTGAAATGCGCAACTTGATTACACACACGAATTTTTAATAACTATATTTAATTGACCAAATAATAGAACTTATTTGCGTGCATAAAACATAACAAGAGACTATAAAAATTCAAACAATTTACAAAGAGCATTATGGCAACTTGTGTCTAGTTAACGGGTTATAAAATTATCTTAAATATTTAAAATAAGCCATATCGTTATAATATTATTACAATATTAATAGTTAAACTCAAATGAACCATCGTGTTCAGATAAAAAATAGTATTAGTTGGTTTTCATGTTTTTCATTGTACAAAAACGAATTGTCAGTTTAAAGGAAAAAAAATTGTAAACCGTGTAATCCATTTATATTTTCATTGACTCCTTTAGATTTTTTTATACTGTCTATAGGTGAAAAGCCATATTGATTCCATGAGTATTGATTCTGTTAGTGTAGGTAGTCTAAAAAAGTAAAAAAAGTTATTGATTTCGCTACCTATCCAAACAAGGTAAAAGTTCGTTACAGCATGATTGTGTTAGTTCTACCTTTTTAAATGATGTATCGTCCTAATATTTAAATTGCTTGGATACTTATAATAAGGTAATATTTTTTTTCAATTAAATTTTTCCAGATCACTTACTTTTTTATAGCGTGTTATTGCATTAATATTACACAAAATATTTTGAAAATTATACCAAGCGTATACCTATTTCTTAATGTAATACAATATCATTCTATATTTGGTGAATATTTTCAATAGCATATTATTATAAACAACTCATCGTGACACTCACTGCAAACAGCACTTATCTCTGTGTCCGTAATTTATTATTACGCTACCACTGAGAGAGATATAACATATAACCGGTGGTCGGAAAACGGCGTGCTAGTTATTATTTTTGGTGTATCAAAGTGCTATATTTTCTACACACGCATTTCTATAATAATAATATTAAAATGATCGCTCTCCGACGCATTTGATTGCGGTTAACCGAGTTTCTTTGTAGGTACAGGTAGGTACTATATTATAATATAAT
The DNA here is from genome assembly GCA_009835225.1 of Aphis craccivora. Taxonomy (NCBI): domain Eukaryota; kingdom Metazoa; phylum Arthropoda; class Insecta; order Hemiptera; family Aphididae; genus Aphis; species Aphis craccivora. Next base: position 70,994 of record VUJU01000799.1, read on the forward strand.
ATTGTAGCCGCACATAACAGTTATGCGGTATTCCGCGTATATAAATACAATAAATATAATATACATTTTTAATATACACACAGAGTTTGTTGTGTGCGCATCGTGAACCTTTTTAGCTACCCGCGGCGGTATAATATTACATATTATATTAATCGCGTGTACGCAGTTTCCGTGAACCACGCGCGCACGAATATTATTCGCACCGAGTTCCGGCCAACCGCCGTCGTGTACATCGCAGAACGGTGGACGTGCAAAGACACGCCGAGATCGTTTATTGTTTAATGATATTATTTCGTACGTTGGTTTATATAATATTATGTGGTAATACTTGGTAATAGTGGTCAGACAGTTACAACTGTAGGTACGTGCAGAGCACAACCGATGTATTAACACGATTTTTTCGTATGGGCTCACTGCGTGTATATTATATCGCCTAACCACGTCTTTCAATACAATTAGTAAACAGTAGGTGCCTATATTTTAATACTGATGTCTGAAAATATTGCGGATTACAAAGTATTATATTATATTATATAACCGTAAGCTATCTTCGGCATAATCTGTTGACTAATAAATAATAATAATTACTAATTAGGAATTCATATTAATTTATTATTGTCCAACCAGCACCCACTCACTTCGACAATTTTTAAAATGTTTAGCAACCGTCGATCACTCGGCAAAGGAATGGACAGGTACAAAAACCCTTTAGGGTAGGTAATAGAACAATATTAAATAATGATGCGTATGTAGTAATTATTATTATCAATTAGGCCGAAGACGACTTTTAGCTAACAGTTTTTATTTTATTTTTCTATTCAATTTCTTTGTGTTTTATTCTCAACGTTATATTGTAAAAATATTATAAATTGCAAAATGTATTTCAATCCATCGTTGGAATACTAGTATACTTATAGTACACTTATATCTTAAAATCATTTCTATTTGCATTTTAATGGATTTTGCCAAAAATTAAGCATGCTTTAATGTTCATTAGTTTTTTACATTATTATTTTATGTGATGGCGACAGATATTTTAAGGAGTTTAGTATAGGCAATAATTCAAAACTTATATTTAATTATTAAGAGTGATCTCACAAAAGTAAACAAAATTACTATAGATACTATAATGCATGAGTAGGTATATAATTTTTTCCAAATCAGTAAAAAACATTTTTTGATTAATTGTTTTTATTGGTATGAAATAAAATATAATCATTTAATTCATTAATTTATATCCCCGTAAAGAAATCTCGCCATCACTCATTTAGTACGTTTGTCTTATAATTTATAAAATATAAGAAACTATTATGATAAACTTATATTTTCAAAGTTAAAATTAATTTTTCTTTACTTACCGGCTTACATCGCTCATGCAAAAACATATTTTTTTCAATTGCCAAATCGTTTATTACAATTTACAAAAAACAAATTCATCTATTTTACTAACGTTCTTGCAAAACTCTTTATTGAGAATTGTTTATACTGTATACGCAATTTGGTCTACAGTTCTGATAAAATGCTATTAATACTCATAGCAACAACATAATTTATTAATATTATTATACCTTCCGAACTGCAGTTGCATGATCATGATTTTCCAAAAGAAATGATAAGGGTTGAAAAAAAGGTTGAAACTTTTTTTAATCATTATATATATAAAAAAAAAAATCTAATTTTTATAATAATTACAACAGAGTGCATAAACTATAAAAATATAAAAACATACGTTAGTAAAAAAAACTAATTTCTAAGGAGCAAAAGAGGCGGGAATCGACGCCTGTGTTAAACCTCCCTCTTCAGTCATCGTCCCACGCGTAATATAATATGGTCTATAAAGATTGTCAGTTATGGAAATTGTATATAAGTAGGCGATTCATCAAGAATGCTTACCCCAATCTTATGTTTATATAATTATTATTGTTATAATGCAAAATAAAATAGGTAAACGATAATGGTCTACACTCTATATTTCTATGATAAATATAAGTGATAACCATATAATAATATAGATATAAATATATAATCAATATAATTATTAATAAGTTAATACTTTAATATTAGTTTATATGGATCGTGGAGAGGGGTGGGAAATCATTAATTAATATACATAATTAATACATAATTAATATTCAATAGCTGATACCATATTAAATTATTCATGTACGCTGTATAGCTAAAATCGTTTTAAAAATTTAAACATACAATTATATTCGAACATACTCCCCTAAAATACTGCGTTAAATCAAATATCCGAATGTGCTGTGGTACAGCGTTTCTTAACCTGTGGTCCGCGGCCCCCTGGGGATCCGCGATATTCATGTCCAGGGTCCGTGGCAGCCTTAATACGTCGTAATTCATATTCGAAAAAAAAAATTGATAAGGGGATTCGCGGTATATAAAAATTTTTCATCAGAGGTCCGTGATCTACAAAAGGTTAAGAACCACTGCAGCTCTGGTATGTATAAATCCTTGTATGAAATAGTTCATCAAAAGGAATATTGATATATATTAAATATTTAAATGGTAACATATAAAAATAATTACTGTGAAACGATATCTTCCCTTAAAAATAACGCAGCACCTGATCACGTGGAAGTAGCGGCAGAATGTTGTGAAGAAATAGTGCAAATAGTAGCAATAATAGCTACTATGTATAATAACTTACTCTCAATGTCTCCATACACTCGTCAACTATTTTTCCTCCTTTTCAAATTGTTAAATATAATTAAAATAATAGTATTTTCAAGTACTTAGGTTTTTCATATCATTTAAAGAGTGGTTCTGTAATGTTATCGATTTATTTTTTTCTGAAGTTGATTTTTTTGTGAATGTCCAAAAAAACCACAATTCAAGTGAATTATGTTTGAGTTATTTGACTTTATACAAAGGATAATGTAATGTCCCACATGGCTATAATCTTTGAAGCTTGGGGCTATGTTAGTTTGTAAATCAAAATTTTATATTTTTTAACAATATTTTTTCATTTTAATAAGTATTAGATTAAAATATATTAGGTATATCTATTTTATAATTTTATAAAACAATTCAAATTAGTTTCGAGGACTATTATTCTTATAGTATTCTAGTATATATCAGGAGCGGTAAACCAAAAATTTTCTTTTTTTTTTTTTGAGCGTGCCATGAAAAATATTTTAGTTATAATATTAAATGTTATATTCAATATTGTAAAAAAATGTTTTAAATATGTTTACCTATATTACCTATAATAGAATATATTATAGTGAAAATCTTCGCGTGCCATGGATTTACCATTCCTGCAGGTATATATGCTACATTTTTAATCACTACAAAAACTAATGGTTAAAATTTAGATTTTAGATTTAGTCATAAACATTTTCGAAAAAAAATATCTGTTCAACAATTCACAATAAAAGTAGTTGGTTTACATCTGAAAAAAAACAAGTTTGTATAACAACAACTACTCTTTGAATATTGAAAAAAATGTAAATATTTGAAATTACCTATAGCACAAAAAATTCAAAATTCAAATAATATCTTTCTAAAAGTGAAAATAACGGGATGTTTGGTGAATATATTACTCTATAGTCTATATAATATAATATATACGCACGTGTCTTAAATTTAATATAAATCGTGAATTTTATGATATGACTATTACGAACAAACACATAGATAATAATATGCACATCCGATAATATTAAATTCTATACATATACCCGCAGCCACACGTTTCGTTACCACTGTATGATAGCCGTTTTTGTTTTTTTTTCTCCCTCGGCGATCGATTGCGTTTAACGTAGATTTAGTAGTCGTAAATGTCCGTTTCTATACGTATACAATGCATGTATAATATAAGTATATTATATCTTTGTATAATGGGTACACCGCACTTCTTCAACGGGCGCGCGCGCGCGGCTCGGCGGTTGATGATAGCCACAAGGACAGGAAACGGCCGCTTGTCCGACAAACAATCCGTCAGTGATGCGCTTATTGCCCGGTGGGTATTGTATAATGTCACTAAAAACCAGATCCTTTTACTAAGTTTTTATTATTATTATATTATTATTATAACGTATACAATGCCGGGGTGGTCTTGGTCGATATTTTTTTTCTCTTTCCAGACACCGGCGAAAAAAAAGTTTTAAATTAATTTAACCGAGGCGGTCTTATTCCGGCCGAAAACGCTATAAAAACCCGATTTTTTTTCCCTCCCAGTCTTTTCTTCCGAGGTGCTCCCGCGGCCTCGACTTATACAATATGTAATGTCGATGCCGGCTTTGATCATATTATTATTATACACACGTAGGCGCTGGTAAATCATATATACACAAGGGAACAGATACTATGTACTCTCGTTAGATAATAAAAATGATAAACGGACTCAATTTATACAATATGTATTTGTGTCGATTTGGACGCGTAAACAAACCGTTTTGTATATAATATTATTATGTATACGAATATTATGCAAGACGCATCGCAGCAGCGTACCGGCGTGTGGTTAGAGGTAATAACTTTTTTTTCTAGCGCTGACTCGGTGTTTGACCTGCAGGGACTAAAACTAACCATAAAGAACCCGTCTTTGAATAAAACCTTAGGTACTGCAGGAACACTTGATATTTATTTTTATTCGAGATTTATGAAATTTTTTCGATACCATATATATTTCATTGTTGTGTTTATTATGAAAGTCAGAAAGTTGATACGTCAGAGTCGCTATGAAAAATTATGTTACATTATAGGTATGTGGTCAAATAATTTATTCGATGCAAATTTGGAGAGATTTCTGCGCAATAATCTTGATTAATTGCTTTTATTTAATATCATTATAATAACAATAACGAGAAACAACTTTGTAATCATATTATCTTTTTGCTTAAATATATTTGACATATTAAGCTGTCGCATATTTTTATTATACCTATGTACTTGGACGTAAATGTTTAGTTTTGTACAACATTTGATTAGTTGTTTGAATATTGTATAATAATATTTATTTATTTATTTTTTTTAACTCCATAATATATTATATTTTATTTGCAAAATCTACAGTTTAAAAGTCAAAACGAATGAATATTTTACTGGAATTAACGATTCGAAAAATTGAATCTATATTACCATAATATGAATATGGTTGATGTTCTAGACTCTTAAACTAATGAGAATGGAAAAAATAAACGCTCTAATCGTTTCGTCTTCGTCACCTCCCATGCGTTTCTCTTGAATGAATGAACGCAATCATAGTTAAACCGAAATGACCGTGAACGCGGTATATCAACTAGTAAAGGAAACGCCACGCCAGATCTACGTCGGTGTCCGTTGTGAAGTATTCTTCTGTACAACGTATGTGTATGATTCTATTTCATCCAAAATATTATTTACATTTTGGACGAAATAGTTGTATAAAAATATTACACAACAATTTTATTATTTACTTTATCTATTGAAAGTACAACGTTTTCTCGCTATGTTGGTCGTTTGATCAAGTAGTACATTTAAATTTGGTTTGATCCGATCTCCCTCCTAGGGCTATGAAGCTTTATAAAATACATTTTTTTTTTTTTTAAGAAAATTTACAATTTAAGTTTTTGTTTCACTGTGAATGTGTATCATCAATAATTACAGTTCTGTGTATTACAAGGCAATTTCTTTAAACCATATTAATCATAATACGTGTTTTTGGGAACTTAATTATCAGTTTCGCGATATCATATCCAATTAATTATCTCCACTACTGTTCGACTTCAACATGTTTACAAAAATCTGTAGTACCTACGCATAGTACCTACTTGCATTATATTATTATTTAATACAAATTAAAATTACGAGTGTTTAAGGTACCATCATTAAATTTAAAGAGTAGTATTGTTTCATTAGCTGATAATAAACGACAGTTACCACCGAGTCGGTGTCCCGTAATCAAATTAACGAATGCAATCATTATACGTTCCGGCGAGAGCGTTTCATATTGTATACATTAGTAGGTAGATAAATTTCACGCTGCGTACAACGGATTTCGAGTACATCAAGTGACTTTTGACGTAAGATTTTAAATTACTTAGAAAGGCCACGACTAATTTTCCTTGTGGAAATAAAGCCATCAATCAACGAATCCGTACATAATATCTCGTGACTAAGATGGATTACAGTTGTAAATATAATACTACATATTATAGTACCTATCATATATTATATCGTACAATGAATAAAACGTTTTATGAATGGATTGTATTGTAACGATATTTGTTTTTAGATTATATTATTATATTATAATATGATGTCTGATTATTGATACCTACTATTATTTGATTAAAAAAAAAAAACAATCAAGTATCTCTTTAGAACTCTTGAGTTTTTACTGTTTTTAGAATCGCTCAAGACGTTTTTATTCTTCGATTAAAATAAAAAATAAAAAAATTTATTTACCCGTTTTAACAACAAGAGATATTTTACATAACCAGAGAATTATTTTTTTATACTCACCCATCACTTTTCAGGGTTGAAGTAATACTTGGTATATTCTTATTGGTAGTTCATTTTTAAATAAAAATAGAAAAATTCGGTATAGGCCAATTGCACCTTTATTTTCTTAAATTGTAATATTTAGATTCAATCTTTTTTTACCTTCATAAAATCATGACTTATTTACTCAACAAATCGTATAATTTTTAAGATTGTTTATGTAAAATATATACCCCGGATTACCTAAGGCCCAAATATACATTATATGTCTAAGGGCATTTTTTTTAAATTTTAGGTATTTATAAACATTTTTTTTCATTATTTTATCTGAAAGATCATAATAAAGTGATCAATTTATTATAAATGAGTAGCCTCCCAAGAATATTTACACTAGTTGGCAATTGCCACCTATATATAATTAAGTAGTAGTTTAAAAACTTCGCATCGCGTAAATAGATGAATGTATGCAAGTACACATGTCATGCATTATAATTACAAAAATTATAAATTATACAACAAATATTAGATGAACTCCACGCTATAAAATCATTAAGAATAATGATATTAATTAATACATATTTATAAATATTTAGAATAATCATGAAAAAAAAAATGTGTAATACTATTAAAAAATATCAGCCTTATTGTATATAATATGATATATAATATACCTATATATATATATTTATACAAACAATACATATTACATACTTATATTAATAAGGTATTATAGGTAGGCAAGTACCATCTTGTTGTATGTTAGATGTTAAGTGAGTCACTGTATGTTATGGACCTGTTAGATGATATGTTCATTAAATGTTTATTTTCTTAAAAAACTACTTTTCTTAGTTACAAATTAAATGTTTAAAAAAATAATTGGTTGTATACAAAAATATTATAAGTACTCACAACGAGATATGTTTAATCCGTATTTTGTTAGATATTTATATATTAATTCATTTATTCTTCATAAAGTTATTTAGTTCGTAATTCGTGAACACGGTTTTTACGCATTGACTTCATACAGCTAACACCAAGCAAACACAACGGTTTGGTTCTAATAAACTAAAATATAAATTATTAATTAATTTTGTGATTAAAAAAAGTTTTTTTATTTAACTATAGTTGAAATTCCGCTTCTTCTCTCGGCCACCTACGTCCTGCAGTACCGTAGCGGATAAAATTCTCGATTACTAATAAATTATTTTTGATCAATTACATCGGATATAATTACTTTAAAATACAACTATTGGAACGCGCTAGCCGTTACAACATTATTTGAACCAATTAACCAAAATGTATAATTTGTAACTGAAATAATAATAATAAAAAAAAAAATTATATATTAACTACCTGGGAATAATAAAAACGTTTAGTTTAAGTAGAACGTCTGAACGCCTGAGCTTAAAACTGATCTATATGATTACCATTTTTTTTATGTTTCGAACAAGTTGTAATTATTATTATTAGCTATGCTTAAATATATTATATTAATAGATTATGTATTTATAAATATTTATTATATATGCATGCAAGTATATAGTCATATGATATACTGTATTCGTACTATTATTATACTGATCCATAAATAATAATATGTAGGTTATAGTGATATTTCTAGGATCCCCACGCAAATCAACTACTTATTTAATGCTTCTTTTTTTCTAATATCGATATCGGTTTGTCTTATTAATTTCTTCCATTTTCACAGTCCAGTACCTATAATTTTGCTGTAATAGTTCTCAATTATAACGCATATTATGTACATTAACATATAAATAATATAATATATAACGCACACGCGTATTAGTAAACGTCCGATTGCGGTATATGAACACCTCTCCTTTCATCTGGGTAGTGTAATAATTAATAATATCACATGGAATAGATAATAATAATGCAGACACGGAACGCACGCAATGTCTATACTCGTATATAGTTACAGGGTGTCTCATCGTGTTTCTTTCTATGGACCACTTTCTTTCTAAATATAGTATAATTTAAAAAAAAAATTATCACTGCTCCGGAGGTTATTATTTATAAATAATCACTTTGGACCAAACTTAAAATACGAAAATACTACTTTTTTTTTCGCTTTTCTTAGAAAATTTAAGAAGAAAGGCAGAGATGGACCGGGACACTTGTATAACAGCCAGTATTATACAAAGATAAAGTAGTAACTAATAATAAAGTAAAATCGTTCAGCGGTCCCTATGGAGTCAGTACAATATTAACCACCCGGTATATGCTACGGTATAATGTAATATACACTCAGGCTAGTTCATCCCCTAAGATGGTGGGTTCGGGTAAGTGTTTAGAAAATAAATATTATATTACATAGCAATCTTCCGTCAAATATTTTTAATAATAATATTGACACTCGCAATGCACCAAAATAAGACATGGTTTTCTAATAGTGAAAAAAGATTTACCTATAACACTTACCATATAAAACACGTTCTATATCGATAGATTATTTTGTAATAGAGAAACTCGAAGAATACTCCAAAACGTTATATGCAGCGCTCTACGAACCCCACGCGTGAAAAAAACCAAATTTTATAATTTAGTGTGAAAGTATATAAAAAAAAAAAACTAGTTCAAGCAAAATAAAATTATACGCATATAGTAGTTTATTTTTGATCAATAATGAAAAATAACAATAACACCCAAGTCTTAAATACTTCGACGTATGCGACGAGAGGTGGACAATCTGGTAGACACCCTGTACAATTTTTATAGGATGTATATTATATAGTATAATGATGTGGAAAGAAGTTGTGCCGCCGTCAACGATGTGGCGATCGATGAGCGTGCGAACAGATATCGTTTGGACGGAAACGATCGGCACGGTGAAATTATATAAACGGTACAGCGGAACTGGGCTCGCGCTGCGTGCGTCCCCGTCAAAGAGGAGCCAGTGTAATAGTGTATGCGCGAGCACCCGTTTACACGATTTCGTGTTTTGCGTCCGCTCTGATACGCGTATTATATTATGTTTTTCTCGTTCTCGTCGATCTCGGTCTCGATATTATAATATTATCTTGTTGTTTGCCGCCGCGAGTCTGATTCAAATTATTATGCACCGGCCTCCGGCTGCAATAATAATAATATTATTATATATAGCATTTTAATGTGCGTCTACGCCACCATCGCGACCGCCGAGGTGTCGGTATTTATTTTATTCGCCTCTCTGGTAATAAGTAATATTCTCTTTTTATATTATTACATTAAACTGTTTCTTATATAATATATATATGATACTTTTTATATTATTACATTAAACTGTTTCTTATATAATATATATATGATATTATTATAATTCCGTACCGCCGGTTTTCCTTTTCCCCATTCACCACTCTACCCGTGCCAATGTCTGTCGATGGTACACCAATCCCAACACCCGCACTTACCTATACAATGTATATGTCGCATCCATTTCGCGTTCTGACCCGTTTCGTGAAATGGATAGAAATTTTATCCAGTTCGCGAAACGGAACTTATTTTTTAACAGATCGCGTAATTACA